>WUQG02085706.1:0-26665 GCA_011317285.2 Androctonus mauritanicus | reverse complement strand
ATTTAACTGTAACAAAATTTTTATTAAAATATCTAAAATATTAAACCCGCAAAAATTTGCGGGCTTCAGCTTGTTATTTATATAAGTGTATGCAATAGCAAGGTATTTTGAACTTTAATTCAAATTCTGTTAAGTTTTTCTTCTCATTTAATGGTAATTGGTATGAAAGGTCTGTTAGATATTAAATCAGAGATTTTATCTTCCATCTGAAGATCCAGAATAAATTCTGATCTCATATCTACAGATTTTTTTTAGGAGAATTCTGGGCATGCCAATTGCTATTATTAATCCACTAGGCTATCCCTATTACAGATGTGAGTAGCTCATAATAGGCTCTCGAATGTTCTGCCTTAATATTCATCAGAAAGAAATTGGTGTGAAACAACAAAAAAATAATATAAAGCAAGTTTTCCTATATTTGATGAAATGCAGAAAATGTTTAGGAATTATTACTATACATTGAATAATAGTAACAGTATTGAATAGTGTGTTTTATTTTTATTTTTTTGTGTGTTTTTAGATAATCATGATGGTTTTTTTAATAAATAATCATATTGTGATCATGGGGGCTTTTAACATTTGTATACAAAATGCTGTGCTCTATATATATATATATCACTGTTAAAATTTGTATATTTTATAAATTACAATTTAAATTGCAATTTTATATGAAATATGCAATATTATTTATACTGGATTAATTTTTCATTTTTTAATGTTTAAAAATAAAATATGCTTAGCTTTCAGAAAATACAGTAACTGCAAACTTTAAATGTTAAGTAGGATATAAGAATTAAATATAATGGCAATTTAGTTCATAATTCCTCATTATCATCAATACTCAGGTTCCACATTTGATTCATCAGTAATTACTATATAAAACTTAATCATTGTCATGAAGTCCATTTCTGAAAAATAAAATATCAAATATTGTATGCAGACTGAAGTACTATATAAGCAATATAAAATTTTATAAATGTGGTCGTTCATTAAACTAATATGATAATAAATATTAAATTATGAAATAAATGAATTTAATTATTGATTTAAAGTAATAATCATTATTCAGCATCAACTACACTCAAAACAATTAGTACTATAATTTTTTTAATCAATTAAATATATAACAGAAATATAATGAAAATGATAAAACTTGTAAGAGCAGTTAATAAATTTTTCCTGTTGAAATTCAAATAAATAAATTTTATATTTTTGGAAATTATTAGAATTAAAAATTTTTATATTAGATTTCATTGTATAATTGTATAAAATATCAATACTATATAGATTTGCAATTAAAAATAAGTTTCTGTAAGTCTATAATTGTAAATGTTGGTATGCTATGTTGTTTAATATAGATTGTATGATTTCTATATAATCTTCTGTTTACAAATTAATCTTTTTAATTTTAAATTTGATTATAGTAATTTTAATATATTATACTTGCTCTTTTATCACAAAAATATTCTGATATTTATTATTCGAAATAATAATCTATTAATTTAGTAATTACTTTTCAACATGATCATTTGTGATTGAAATTTTGTTTTTTTTTTTTAAATATTTTTTCATTAGAATGTTATTTACAGTATACGGTTATAGCCATTTAATATGGAATTGTTAATACTTTGTCTAAAGAAATTACAGAACTAGAAGAAAATGCTTTTAAAAGTAATATAAATTCCAATTTCTGTGAAAAACTACAGTGATTTATTTATAAAAGTAAAGAAATATTGATATTTGTTTTGTTTTGTGTATGTGGAAATGCCTAATAATTGTTTTATGGATAAATGTATCTAGCCATCATATTTACCTTATTTCATTAGGTTATGAATTCCATTGCTGAAGAATGATGTTCTTAATATTTGATTATAAATTAAATAAAATGAAATAAAAGGAAGTTCTTTGAATTTTTGAAAGGGAATTAATCAAGGGGAAAGAATATTTGGAAAAGATACAAATATGGTAATATATAAGAAAGCTGCAAAAAGTGATTTAATTCAAATTTAAATTATTTTCTCTAGATTTAGTGAAATTTAGTGAAGATCAGCATGAACAGAAATGTGATTGGTTAGTGTTGTATTATGTAAATTCAATATTCTTAAGAAAGTAAATTTTTATTCATTAAAATAATTTTGATTTCATTGTGAATCATCTTCATCTTACTTATATTATTATATGTATTTTAAAATATTGAAAATTATTTAAAATAAATATGTGAATATTTCAATATAAAAAATAAAGATTTATCTATCTAAGAATGTTTGAATTTACCTATATGTAACAGTAGTAAGAAATAGTAGAAATGAATGATAGGTAGTTTTAGTTGAAATGAAAAGGAAATGCTTTTATTCTGTCAGTATAATAGAAATTGTAGATATTCTTATTAGAAATATGCTCTTTATGATTAGATGTGAAGTTATAATATTTTTTTTATGTGATTTCTTTAATGTTTGTCTTGGCATCAATATTAATTAGCTTCTGTTTTATAATTCTAAACAGGCAACAAATCTAAATATTGTATTAAAAATATAAATAAAATTTTATTTTTAATATTTTGTTTTATTTAGGCTTAAAAAGAAGAGATCCTGTTTCTGGATTATTGGGAATATATAATGGAAAAGAATACGTTTTTAAGGAAACTAATAATCAAGCTGTAAATATTGGAAAACTTCTTTGGCGTTATGGTTGGAGTATTGTAAAACTTTGGTTTTGGATAAAATCGATGTTGGATAATTTTGTTAGGTGAAATTTAATAGTTATAAATAAATATCTTATTTATATATTAGTTTTATGTAAGAATTATTTAATAAAAACAAATAGATATATTTTCAAAAAAATATCTAAATATCTCATCTTAAAATAACTATGGTTTCTAACACTGTATACAATAATTAAACATTTAACCAGTTCTAAAATAAATAAATCTTTAATAACAAAAATGTTTTTGACCAATTTCTCAGTCCTCTTTAGTTGATTAATAAAAAGAACAGACAAATAAAAAAACATTTGTAAATATTTTTTAAATTTGATTATTTGTTAGTTATATACAGTCAATTCATGATAAAACAAATTTGTTGGGACTGCCATAAAATGTCAAGTTATCGGAAATTTGACTAATCGTGAATGATTAAAATCTAATGTTAGTTATTGGGACCACATGAAAACTTCGACACAAACAAACTTCAACTTATTGCAAATTGACTATAACAGTTTTCTAAAATTTTACTAATTATTTTATAAAGTTATTCATAAAAATAAATATAAAAATAAAAACTTATTTATTAAAATAGTTAGTAAAATTATAGAAAACTGTTATATAACTAACAAATAATCAAATTTAAAAAAGATTTACAAATATTCTTTTGTCTGTGTTATTTGTTAATCAACTGAAAAGGACTGAGAAATTGGTCAAAAACATTTTTGTTATTAAAGATTTATTTATTTTAGAAGTGGTTAATTGCTGCATATAGTGCTAAAAATCATAGTTATTTTTAGCACTATATGCAGTACAAAATAATCATTTTCTATATTGTACTAAACTTTGCTTATAATATTGTAAAATTATAAGCAAAGTTTTAAAAACTTTAAAACAGTGTTAATTATTTACAATATTAAAAATTTTTTTTCAAGAATATCTTAAAATGTTTTCTGCAAATTTACCTGTTTTGCAAATTTGAATGGAAAATATTTTAATTTTTCAATAATATGGACAAATAATAACTTTACATTATAATATTAATTATATACAGTTTAAATCTTTTATTTGGCTGAATTTAATAGGCTACATAATTATATAGGACTTCAAGCATTAAATTACAAATGGAATAAAAAATACTCAGCAAATATATTATTTGGATGCCTATATATATAGATAGTGAAAACAGAGCACATGATGATTTTCTATACACAGATCAAACATCTGTATACAGAAAATCATTATGATATTGTATATTTATTTAACTGCTCTTATGATCCACGTGGACATAAGATAGGAATTTACAGATAGCTTTACCCAACAAGATAAAGATTGATGAAATTCATTTCATCATAAAACAAGAAAGCAGTTTGGTTGTTGATGATTGTTCAAGATCAAAAGATTTCAGAGGAATGTTTATTACTTAATTTAATTAGGAGTTTTTAATTAGGAAAGTAGAAACAGTGGCCTATGGATTATAACATTATATATTGTACAACAGTTAATCAAATATAAAAAGAAATTACAAATGGTATTCAATAAGATGATCATTTTTAAAAGAGACATTATTTTTTTTAAATACAAAATAATCATATTCTAGTACAAGATATACTGAAGCATTAGGTATGAAGTTCCCAGGTCTGCTATATGAGCCATTCACAAGCCAAATCAGTTAACTCCACTTTTTTAATTTTTTTAAATTTTAGTGTCAAGATACTTGATTGACTCTTAACTATTTATATTAAAAATAAATTTCCTTAATAGTTAGGCTTAACACCACTAAATGACAAAAATTTTCTTGCCCATTGAATAATAAATAATTTATTTTAAAAGTCAATTTGATTAATTCCATACTCTAATGTAAATCATGGCAATAATGCAATTCAAATATTTGTAAATGTCATAGTAAGACATTTTTTGAGTTTATCCTTCAAAATTAGAATTGTATTTTTATATTTTTTAAAATCACTAAATTGGAAAAATCAATTGAGAGACATAGGAAAACTACAATACTGGCTACATGAAAATCTTAGCTAACCAATTTTTATTCAATAAATTTTTTGGTTTTAATCAGGGTCTTTGTTTAGTCGTCTACGATACAACAATAAGGAGTCAAGTAAATTTTTAATACAATGGTATATATTACATAATAATGTTCATTTTGCCATAAAAAAATTAAAATAATTAATTGGTTACTGTTATATTTGGATATTAATAGAATAATGTTTTTGTAAGATAAATAATTTATTATATTAAACAAAGTAAAAGATGATTAAATATAAAAATAAGGCAGACTATATGGAGACTCTACTATGATCATAACTCGATGAGTGTGACTAAAAGTTGGTTCCCACTTGCACAAAATCATGGCAAAAAATATGTGCATGATGAAAGTAGCACGGCTTTTACATCATACCACAGTGTAAAAATTGTTACTATCCAGTGTCTAGATGGATTTAACTTTTCTGTGACAGTAAAATCTGTCCAGTAACATCCACCAGTGAAATCCATGCATTTTGTGATGTTGAATTGTTGGCAAGCTTAACTAAGTCAAGATGGCAGGATTCTCTATTATTAAATCTTATCTCTTTAATCAAAATTGGGTAGAAACATTGTTTGTATTTCTTCTTATAAATATTTTCCTTTCCTTGATTTTGTTTCAGTTTCCTCATTTACTGCAACCTGCAACTATTAACACCATTTCGTAAACAGTGAGTCCTTTGCTTAGCGTCCATTTTGTTTTACACAAAATGAATCATGGGAACGGCACTAAGAATCTTGGGGAAAATGATGCTTATCACGACTGTGGAACCTGCAAGCGAGATTACTCCCGCATTTATCTGCAGCAATTTTTGACTGTTCCACTTTCTGTGGCAGATAGTGGGAAACAATCTTAACTCATTGCACTCAGCCTCAAAATGCTCTGATATTGTCTAGCAACCAAACTTTTGTTTAATATTTGAAAAATATACTGTAGTGACTTATTTTGAAAAATATTTTGAAATTTGAATTTGATGGTATTATTATTATTTTTTATTTTCACTTGACAAATCGATTAACTCTCTCGGTCACACAAAAATTGTAATAAAAATAACAATTACTCCAAGGATATACTATCTTAAGCATTTTATATATTGTTAGATAAAAGCTACACCTGTAATATAAATTCAAACAAACATTGTAAAATGTACTTATTTTACAGAAAATTTTAAAAAATAATGCATATTTTATCATTTTTCTCTACATTTTGTTTTGTGGAGTTAATCAATTTAGCAAGTGAGCTGCTCATATGTATATTAAAGCAACTAAATGCATTATTATTATATTTAAGATATGATGTGTAATTTTCAAATTAATAAATGATTTGATGTCTGCAATTTTCATAAGTATTTACTTATATTTAATATTTTAATCAAAGTCAGAATAGATAATACCTGCAATAAATAAGATAATATATATTAATAGTTTTTATAAAGATATAAATTTATATATATTAAATTCAGTTTCAGAAATTAAGGTTATTAAAAATTAAATTAAAATAGTAATCGTATTTAAAGTGCTTTTAATGTTCAGCTATTAAATTAATTATATTAATATAAATTTCATTTTTTTAATAGAATATATATCATACAAGATAAAGGATATGCTTTCTCAGGAGTTAGCCAACTTCTGTATGCCATGGAAAAGAATTTCCCTAATTATACTCAAGAATCTTTAAAAGATTACATGATGAAATCAGGATTCTCTGAAAAGTTGATAAGTGAAATAGGACAATCTGTAACTAGAGTAAATTATGGCCAAACTACGAATGTTAATGCTTTTGTTGGTAAGTTAAAACTGGCAATTAAAAATTACATAGAAAGTCTAAAGAGAGATTTTAATTGAAAATTTATATTTCCAAAATATTTAATTTTTGAATTTTTATTTTTCAAAAATTGATTAAAATTTGAAATTTGTATTAAAATTAAATGAAAAAAACAAGTCTTTAGAAAGAAAAAATTTTTTCTATTGAACATAAAACTTTTCAATTCAAAAATGTTTTTGTTTATTCAATCTAACTTTAGTTGGCAAAATATAGGTAGTCCTTGAATTATGATGATTTGCATTTATGATGGCCAAAAATTATTACTAAAAATTCGCTAATTCAACTTTGCCTCTTGCATATATATACATATAGCACATTGCTTTTGTATATGCATCACAGCATCACCATTAGTTGGCAAGCAAAGCCTTATTATTGTATCTTGTCATAACTCTGTCATGTCCAGTAAGAGAAATAATAGTATTGATGAAAATTTCAATGTAAAAAAAGGTGAGGAAAAATTTAAATTTAACTGTTTTAAGTTAAATAGAAACCTAATTTATGAAAATATTAAAATAGAAAACAAACAAATCAAGAATTAAAAATGTCCTTGGCTTATGATGGAGATGTAGGAACAGAACCCTGTCATAAGTTGAGGACTACCTGTATATATTAACATAAATTGGAACAAGATTATCAACTTGTTAGAATTCTACAAAGTATAAATTTAAATTTAAAAATTTTTTCTATGTTCTAGAATAGCAGTTCTCAAGTCTAGCCACAATAGTTGCATGTGGCTACTAGACAGTTTCAATGCAGCCACAAAAGAAAATGTTTTTGTGTATAAATGAGAGACAGAATTTAAGAAAGTTGTGTATGTAAATATATTGAATTTCTGTTTAATGTATTTATTGAACTATCGCATTTATCAGAGTTGGAATTTTGAGAAAAATATTGAAATCCCATAGTTACAATGAATATTCCTTTTGTGATCTTTTCTGTGCTTTTAATTTTTACTAGGCTTTGCTTTGTTTGTTTGCTATATCATAGTCCCAGTTCTGTTATTTATTAATGATTTCTATTTTTATTCTATAGTTAGTGATCACACTTTTACTAATCAAAATCAATATATACTGTATTTGATTTAGTTAACTTTAAAAATTACCTCTTTTTAATTAAATCATTCAATGATTTTTATATTGAATGATTAAATAAAAAATTTTGTATTTCCACTCATTATGAAAATAATCAATTTTTATCACATTATAGTTATATTAAGTTAGTTTAATCATGTTATTGACAAGCGAGTTTGGAAAGTTATATGTGATGGTTGTCATTTCAGAAACTACTATGGACTGAGAATTTCAATCAGAAAGTGAATAAAGGGTTATAATAGGCTGAGACTAAACCTCTCCTGAAAAATTTAGAGATGTGGAGCTAGCAATTGAACTCAATCCGTCAGATGAGCTTCTTTCATAAAGTGTCATATTAGTGTGATCACTAGCAACTTCTTATGGCCACTAATATGTCCACATGAAAATTTTCCTTGAGAACCACTATTCTAGAACTATTTTTTTGCATATATGAGGTCTAGTAATTTTATCTTTTATCTGGTGAGCTATATTTGTTTTGGGAATCAGGATTGCATAATAAGAGCTTCAGTTTCCTATTGAGTAAAAATCCTGTGATTCAGCCAACATAGGTAGCTGCTGATAATGACATTACTTGTTTCTGGTTCATTCTGCCATTACAAAAATTTGTCATACCACATATGGCAGTGTGCAGTTGATTTGAAACTGCCAGCTTTTTTCTTAATAGTAAAAAAAGTATTTTGGTTCCATTGCTGATATTTCAGACTGAAACCTGGGTATGATATGAAAGGCATTGAAAAAATTTGAGTGTAATTTTAGATTTAAGATAAAATATTTGAAGGATGTGGCTGAAATGTTAAGATATGATTATATTTCAAATGAAAAAGCACAAAGTGATTATCACATTGCATCAGCACTGAAATAATTTTGTCATGAGGAAAAATAAATGACAAAACAATTCAGTTATATGCTGGATATGAAAATAATGAATATGTGAGAAAGAAAGAGAGAGGTCATAAAAGAATAATGAAAGCAAATTGATGAGTATCTGAAAATGCATGGATTTATAAATATGAATAATAGGCATGCAGGTTTGAAAAAGAGGATAACTGTGAAATAAGATGATATAGTGTGAAGGGATAGGGATGTATAACATCATTTGATCAGTGATGTGAGTTTATTCTTGCTCTTAATGCTGCTCAGCTTCTCATGACAATGTAGTCATGATGAAATTTAAAATGTTTTAAATATTTTTCATAAGGGAGTCAAGTATGATTTAAATTAATTTTACTGATTTAGTTTTCATACTGTTAATTATTACAGGAAACATGGAAAATATATTGCTTTTACTATTGTAATGAAAATTATAATGGGCAAGCCTGATGAGAAAATGAAAAATAGTTTATGAAGAACTTGAGACATGAATATTTTTAATTATTTCAAGAAATATTAATAGTTTTATTCAGATAATTTTCTTTGGTAATTAAGAATTATTAACTTTTCTGTATTCTATGTTAATATACATTTTTTTTATTAAAAAATTTTTAATTTTAAGATGATCAATTAATGATTTAAATTTTTAGGTGCAGTATCACTTGCAGCATCAGATTCTGGACTATGGAGTGTCAGTGGGGGCAATAAACAAGTTCCTGAAAAATTATTAGAAAAAGCAGATGTTACTCTTCATAAGAAAAGTGTACTAAGTGTTACATTGATGAAAGATGAAATTTTTGCCATTAAAGAATCATCTGATTCTGTGGTGGAATTATATGATGTTGTAATTGTTGCAGTGCCATTGATTGATGGTGTATCAAATATCACATTTAATAACTTCCCTTCGAAAATACAAAATTTCAAAGGAAAGTTTCATCGTACTATAGCAACCTATGTAAATGGAAAAGTTAATATGTCAGCCATTGGATTGCACCCTACTGATCACTTAGATGGTGTCATAACAATCAATCCAGAACTTCCATTCAATAGTTTGGGCAAAGTTTATCCAGTTGATTATAAAAAAGATGAAAGTGTTCCAGAAGTTTGGAAAATATTTAGTCAACAACCACTCACTGATGATTTTATGTCAGAAATGTTTGAAAGCATTAGTGAAGTGAAAGTAATTGATTGGTTGGCATATCCACAATATACACCTCCCGATACATTGCATTCATTTGTCCTACATCCTGGCTTATATTATACAAATGCGATTGAATCGGCTGCTAGTGCAATGGAAATGTCAGTGATTGCAGCTCGAAATGTTGCTCTTCTCAGCTATTATTATTGGATGAAAATAAGTGATATGGTAGATAACGTGCAGATTTCTTCAAAAGATGAGTTATAATTGAAATATATCTAATTATAAAAATATCTTTAGACATAAATCTTTTTACACTAAAAAACTGAAAAAGTTTCATATTAAGTTTACATTAAAAAAATTTAAATTTTCGATCAGGTTTTAAAAACTAATATACGTATTTAAATTCTATTTCTATAAAAGACAGTGTTTAAAAATTATAAATTTATTTTGTCATAAACTATACTGAGTTATATTAATATATTTCAGAATTTTAAATTGTTAAAAATATTTCAGAAAAAAGTTATGGTGATACCAAATTCTTTGAAATGATTTTGAAAATTAATAATTTTCTAGTACTAGAAAAATTTAAATTTGAAAATTACATCGCACATTTTATTAGTGGTAAAATCACTTCATTTTGCTAAAGTAGTTTCTATAAATATACAATATCGTAATAAAAAAAATATACAAATATTCAGCTAGAAATTATAATTTTCAATAATAGATTTCAATAACTTTTCAAATTTCATTATTAATTAATAGAAGTAAAAACTCTAGTTAAAAATTTATTAAAATTAGAAAGGTTGTCTAAATTTATAGATTATTAAATAATAAATAATGATTACAACAGAAATATTTAAACAAATAGTAATTTTTCAAATTATTTGATGTATACATATAGTGATGTTGGCAAGGAATTGTGGAGAGAATCTTGTACAATAATGCATAAATTTTTCATTTTGTAAATAAAATTTCAGATAATTTTATTTATGGGATTTGTCTGTTTTCAAAAATATTAATTTAAAAAACTTTAATAGGCATTAAAAATTAATCCGAAATCAAGCTTTTCATTTAAGTTTAATTAATATTTAAATTCAATAAATATTATGTAAGTTAACTTAGAATTGAGCACTGTATATTGTTAAAAGAATATAACATTTTTAGTCCATTTTGTAGGTCAGCCTTTATTCATTACATTGTTTATATAGCAATGAACTGAACAATTCCCAAAAAAATTATAAAAGTTTATAATTTTTTTGGGAATTGTTCAGTTCATTGCAATAAAAACGTTGTAATGAATAAAGGCTGACCTACAAAATGGCCTAAAAATGTTATATTCTATTATGTAAGTTATTTAACATAGGTACAGATAAAATTTATTAAATTTGTTTAAAATTTATGTAGTAAAAATACTTTTCTATAATAAGTTATTCATTATAAACAGTTTTGTGAAGAAATAATCGCTTTCATTCCAACAGTGCCCTTTATCTTGGAATGATTGAAGATAAGGGATTAAAATACTGTATATGTGACGAAAATCACCATTAATGGCATAATCTTTATTGAATGTCACAAAAATCTATTAAATAGTTCATATTCTTATTGGCAATATTGTTCCAATATAGTTATTAAATATTAACTGGCATATCAATGATGCACATAAATTCAACTAATTTATATCACATATATACATAAATATATATAATGGATTATTATATATATATGTATATAAATCGAATATTCTAAACAGTAAAAACTATAATTGCATTATTGGAATGGTTCTGTTAATCCAGCTTAACAATTATTCAATGATTTTTCTAAAAACAGTATGATATTGAATAATCCAACAATAGCATAGATATCGCAATATGTCAGAATTCTTCAGCTGGAAAGTGTGCTTTCTGGTGACCTAACTATATATAATATATATATATATATATTTATTTATTTAATTATCTATTTATTTATTTGTAGAATCTCTTCTCACCCAAATAGAGCTTTAAGAGATAAACTGTTTAATAATTCATAAAATATGTAATAAATATATTTTTCCATATTTATGTGGTTTCAGAAAAATTATGGCTTGCAAAGAAAATTCTAAAAATTAGGAATTACATAGCTTGCAAATCATGTTATATGTATCAGCCATAAATATAAATTCCAGATAAATGGAAGAATTGCAAATTTTTTTCTAAATCAGCCTCGCCATTTGAAGATATGTTAACGATTTCTTATTACATTGTTAATTATAGAGGAGTTATCTGATCTTTATATTGAAATTCTTGCCTTTTTAAAATTTGAGAATGAAATTCCGTAACTAGAAAACAAATTTAACTCATAAAATTTGTTTTCCAGTTACCGAGGAGGCTTGAGACCCAGTTGTGGGGCTGCAGACACCGAGGAGGCTAAAGTCACCTCCTGAGGTGGTTTCAACCAGAATAAGGAAACAAACGATCTTTAAGAGTCTCTAGTTGCATCAGGAGGAATCTACAGACTCAGCAGTCGGAATCTGCGTCTTTACAATGTCGGTCTAATAATCTTGATTATTCTTATAAAATAATTAATGAAGGAAGTTTAAAGAAGTTTTTTTATAAGTTCAATTGAAATTTAGTGTTATTAATGCAGAAAGTTCTTTTTTTTTCTGAAGGCAAATAATAGAAACAAAGTTTATCTCCATAAGATACTTTCTACAATATTGAAGACAGCAGAAACTTTGCTTCTACTATCTTCAATATTGCAAAATGTTCATAGTCGAACCAATAAATTATTTAGAACAACTCATTTGGATTGAATCCTTTGGAAATCAAATTTTTATTTGAATAAATGCAGCAATTAACTAGGAAAATAAATAAATCATTTCATTCAAACTTTTCTAGATTTATTTTAAAAAGAAAACCTTTCGGAATTTCTATCAAAATTCTTGTATCATTTACAGTAGTTTACTTCCTCTTCTTTCTTTCGACTAAACGAACACACAAAAAAATTCTCTGATCTTTTTATATAAGTGGAAAAACAAATTTTAGTAGTAATTTATCAGATCATTCCGAAAGTAATGTCGTTTTTTGTACTGTACTTGTTCAAACGTGTTTCAGCTTGTATAAACATGATTTTTTTTAAAAAGATTCTAAAAAGATTAATATAGAAAATTCTTAAAAAGTAAAGCGGAAATGTTGTTGTTGTGGAAAATTTTAAATAATATCGGAATTTATTATTCAGGTTATATACAGTTTAAATGTCAAATTTACGTTGAAAAATTTTCTCTATTCATTTAAAAAAGAAATTTTTATTCTGTTTCGATATAATCACATTGCTTTTCTTTCTATTTTCCACCAAAGTAAATTTTTTTTCAACTTTTTATCATTTAAGTATAAAAATTATTGTTGCGAGTAGATAGGGTAATACTGTTACTTTCAAGCGAAAAATATAAGCGCACTTCGATTCTAGCTCGAACGAAGTTTAAATTTTCCTCGATTTATCGCCTGAAACGTCATTCAATGAATTTTTCACGTTTAAAATATACAAGAGAATTTAACTTTACCAGAAAAAATATGCAAAAACTTCACAAATAACACTATTATGTAAATAAATGAAATTGTGTTATTTATTTTATTATATCGTCAATTTTGAATAAATTTTTCTTGGTAATTGTTTACTATCACTACTTTTGTCGTAGGAGCTAAAATTTTGGCACCCGACCGGAAATGACGTCATCGGGGGACTTAATCTGACCTCCGCTAATGGTGCATGCACAAAAAAAAAATCAAAACTAAAAAACTTAAAAAACAGGCAAAATTAAAATACCGTGCCTCGTCTACCGTCGGTCGCCGCCATGACAGTAACAGCACAACGGCTACTGTCACGTGACTATACCGCGCTGAGGCCGGGTAGGTTTTTGCCTGTTTTTCAAGTTTTTAGTTTTGAGTTTTTTGTGCATACACCATTAGCGAAGGTCAGATTAAGTCCCCTGATAACGTCATTTCCGGTCAGGTGCCAAAATTTTAGCTCCTACGACAAAAGTAGTGATAGTAAACAATTACCTTATAAAAACATATCTTGTTGCAACTGTAGTTAGTTAAAATTCTTAGATGCCATGTAGATGGCCAACTTCCATCTAGAATTGTCACAAGACTCGACAGATGGCGACTGCAGTCAAACAAATTCCAATTTTAAAAAATAAAAGTTGTATAAATTTATATATTTTTTTATTATTTTAAAACAAAATATATATATTTAATATGAAATTTTCTGCATTTAGATCGCATTGATATTTCTTTCTTTATTTTTAATTAAATATTATATACATATAAATAAAATTTTAATATGTATCACCAGTTTCATTTTAATATTTCGATCCGTTAGTTTAGCAAATCTAATATATTTTGTAACAATCTCTTATTAATTTTAATACTTTTTATATAAAATATATCTTAGAATAAAAGTTTAGATTAAAAAAAGAAGAAGAAAATCTTTCGGAATTTCTATCAAAATTCTTGTACCATTTACAGTAGTTTGCTTCCTCTTCTTTCTTTCGACTAAAGAAACACACAAAAAAATTCTCTGATCTTTTTATATAAGTGGAAAAACAAATTTTAGTAGTAATTTATCAGATCATCCCAAAAGTAATATCGTTTTTTTTGTACTGTACTTGTTCAAACGTGTCTCAGCTTGTATAAACCTGAATTTTTTAAAGCTTTCAGAACATTGGAAGAGAGTTATCGATTCAAATGGAGAATATGTACTTGATTAACTTAGCAAGTAATTTATCATTTTATTTATCCTTTCAAAATTTAATGTTAAAAATAACATTACTTTTGGGTTGATCTGATATATTTTATACAATTTTTTGATAATTTTTAATACTTAATTTTGTTATTTAGTATTGCATTCCTGTTTACTGTATCAAAGTTTATACTGAATAACAATAACATGCACTTTAATATTAAATTTTCATCAAATTTTTCTGATGTATCAATAATGCAAGGTTTAACAAATTGTATTTAAAATAAATCTAGAAAAGTTTGAATGAAATGATTTATTTATTTTCCTAGTCAATTGCTGCGTTTATTCAAATAAAAATTTGATTTCCAAAGGATTCAATCCAAATGAGTTTAGATTTGTCTATACATTAACTTAATAGTTGTTCTAAATAATTCATCGATTCGACTATGAGCATTCTGCAATATTGAAGATAGTAGAAGCAAAGTTTCTGCTGTCTTCAATATTGCAGAAAGTATCTTATGGAGATAAACTTTGTTTCTATTATTTGCCTTCAGAAAAAAAAGAACTTTCTGCATTAATAACACTAAATTTCAATTGAACTTATAAAAAACTTCCTTCATTAATTATTAATTATTTTATTCACATATTATAATGAAACCTATGCAATCAAATCCTGGAGACAAAAATAAATAGTTTTTATACTTCCAGAACTGCCTGATTGGAAAGGGGCGTTAAAACGGGCGAAAAAAACCAATAAGCATAAAAAAAGTAACTGTTCATAAGGTAACGTATTAAGCAAGATGACACCACTTTCCACTCAGTAAGAGTACAAGCCTTTCCACAGGCTGCCCACGCTGCGGAGGGGTCAGCCGGATTGTGGAGGACTGGGATCGATGGACCGAGCCCGGAGCCAATAATAATAAATATTTTCAAGGAGTGGGACCTGAGATTCGAACCCAGGTCCTCTAGAGTGGAAAACCGAAGTGTTTCCACGCGGCCAATCCGGCCGACTACTAAGGTCTATTGTTATAACATAGCGAAGTTTGACTAACACAACCACAAACATTGATAAATAGGATAGTTATTAATATCTATATTCATATAACACGGACCATACATGTATACATTGTATGCATGTATGTATGTATGTATGTATGAATGCATGTCCGAAAGAATTTGAGTACTTCCCTATGACTTAGTAAATTGAAATTTGGAGATGTTATAGAGGGACTATTGTGGTTCAGAAAAAATATAGCAACCCGAAATTCCATCCCAAAGGAGAAGATAGATTTCCAACGTTTATTTTATGGCTTATAAATCGTTATATCTCGAAAATTTGAGTGTTTCTCGATGAGAAAAATATTCCTTCACTTGAAAAAATTTATACTCAAAAGAGAGTTATAAAAGTAGTGGCCTCAAATTTGATTGGTTTTTAATGTTTAGTCTTTTATATTTTGACGAAAATCAATATATGATGGTTTTCGGGGTTGTAGAATAGAAATTTAATGATATTTTTTTCTAATTTAAAATGGCCACCTGAAATTCAACAGATATTCTCATTTAATCTAATTTTTGTGTGTTGCCGTCTGGATAGAAATTTTTGGGCTTATAGAATGGGAATCTGATAATAGTTTTTTTTTCGAATTCATAATAGTTTATGAAATATAGCTGCCTGAAATTTAACGAATGTTTTAATTCAGTCCGATTTTTTGTGTTGTCGGCTGGATTGAATATTTGGAAACATAATCGCTTTCCATCCAGAGGAACTAGGCTCGAATTCGGATTCAATTCCTTGAAAAGTATTTAATGGACTGATCCCGTGCTGTCGATTGTCATTCTGAATAGTCTGCCATTCTTTGATATAAGCGGCCTATGGCAGAACCTCAGTTCGCCCACTTACAAATCAACAGATTGAAGAATAGTGTCATTTGTTGAAAAAAAAAGATGCAGCGATCATTCTGCCATTAGCATTTGCGTCGCTTGAAGAGATATTACTTATCTATCTCTGTCGTATACAAGCATATATATTAATATCTTTATTAATAAAGATATAAGTATTAAATATTAATTATATATTATGCGCAATCAATTACAAAATAAATTGTCAAATGACAAGATTAGAAAACGTGTTAACAGCATTTCTGAAATAGCAGAGCATTCCAGACTAAAGGTGATAATATAAAATTGTCATTATTGTCAAAAGAGATGATCAAATTACATTAATGATAGATCTAAAAAATAGAAATATTGTTGTGGGTATGGTACCACACTTTTGAACGAGAAAGCAATCTATAGAAAGATTATAATGTCTATACAATAAAAAGTGTACAGCTATTATAGCTAGTTACAGATGATAATGATATTATTAAAAATAGAATCTATTTCATTTACTATTAAAGCTGCATCTTTCAAAACTTTACAAATTTTAATAAATTTTGATTTGCCTGCAATATTTTTGATCCGTCAGCCGGATTTTCCGCGTGGAAACACTTTGGCATTTCATTCTGGGGAATCCGAGTTCGAGTCTCGGGTTCCACCTTTGAAAATATCATGAAGTCCGGGCCCGGCCTGTCGATCCCCGTCTTCCACAATTCGGCTGAACCCTCCGCAGATGGTAGGCAGCCTGTGGAAGGGCTTGTTTCGCCCACTTACTTGTTAGTATTGTTACTGAGTGGAAAGTGGTGTCTGAACAAAAAAAAAATATTTTTGATACTAACTTTCAAAGATTTCAGACACATTAGAATATAATGTGTCTGAAACATTATATTATATTATGCTGAAAACGAAAGTTTTACTATAGACAACCTTGATAATAAAGATAAAAATTTGCTTGCAATAACAAGTTAAGAAAATATTTTAGGTATAACATAGTTTTTGTGAAAAATAGAATCTAAATAGCTAAGCAATGTTTATCATTTTGCGTTTTTTTTATTATTAAATATAAGTTTTATACAGAAAGTAAGAAGTTTTTCCATTAGATATGAACTTCATTCTTTCTGAGTGGATCTTAAAGCGGTAAAAGAAAATTTGTAAAATTATTCGAACAGAATTCTTTGATATATTCAGATACTGTACAATATATATATATGTATTTACCGAATTATTTATTTACAATTAATGATTTCCTGTGTGTAGTTAAATTTTATAATTATAAACAATAGATATGATATTGTTGAAGAAATATTTAATTTTTTTGTATTGATTTCTGGTTGTTATGCTATTACTCATTTATTTGTAGAAATAAATCGATTATTTTTAACTCGGACATTCGTATATGATCAAAGTAATCACCTTTGTAAATTTTTTAAAAATAATTATAAAAATTAATTTGAAAAAAATTGATATTTTATTATTACGATTAGATTTGCAAATGTCACCAAAAATTTGGCCTACTTTAATTAGGAGAATTGAAAATACATTTATTTTTTTTTTTTTTCAAATTTTTTCTCTTTTAGTACTTGACTCGTCAATAAATTAAACTTTAATAAAATGCCATTTATAAAAATTAAAATATATTAATTTTGTTTGATTCCAAATTATTTAAGTTACCGGTATTAAAATTAAAAGTACCATTTAGCGTTTTTTTTTTTTAAATAAAGAAAACTGCTTGAAAATATTTATCATGTGGTTCGAGCCCGGTTGTCGATCCCCATCCTTCACAATCTGGCTGACCCCTCCGGAGAGGTGGGCAGCCTGTGGAAGGGCTGTTTCGCCCCGCCACTTAGTACTCTTACTGAATGGAAAGTGACGTCATCTGTTGACCCCAAAAAAAACAAAAATAAAGAAAACTTTCTTATGTACTTATTTTATTTGTCTGCTCTTAAAGTCTCAAGAACTAAACATTATAGACCATTCAAATTTTATAAGATGACTTCCTTGTAACCAATTATAGCTGATGTTCAGAATTTAAAAATATAAGCAGCTTTAAAAGTGCTTGTCGGTCGGCCGGATTGGCCACGTGGAAACGCGACTCTGGAGGACCTGGGTTCGAGTCTCGGGCCCATTGAAAATATTTATCATGGAGTCCGGGCCCGGCCCGTCGATCCCCGTCCTCCACAATCCGGCTGACCTTTTCGCAGGGGATGGGCAGCCTGTGGAAGGGTTTGTTTCGCCCCGCCACTTACTGTTCTTCCTGAATGGAAAGTGGCGTCATCTGTTGACCAAAAAAACAAACAAAAACTGCTTGTCGTATGTATGAATAATAATGCAGTAATATTCTTGTTTTTAATCGCTATTGTCATAACGATAATTGCAATCACTTTAAAAACTTTAAGTTTTACTTATATTTTTAACCTAATTTCCGAAGAAAAAAGGAAGCTTAGGATCATCCAGTCCGTTGTCTTTTTGCTGTCTGATTAACTAATAACTAATAACCCTTAATAACGTTTAACTAATTATAGCAGATTTTTTATGAAATTTGATGCCAATATTTTAACATTAAACATCACTTCGAAGCTGAGTTATTTAATCTTTTAAAAATGATGTAGACAAATTTCAAGGATTTGTTCCTGTTAAGTTTCGAATTATTTTATTGTTTTTTTTAATAAAAAAATCAATGAAATAGTTTTAAACTTAATAGAAACAAATTCCCAAAACAGCTAATTAAGAATATTTCTTCGGTATTTCTGATAGAAAAAATCATATTATATATTATCTATTTTATTGATTCTTTTTAACCTTAATTAGCTGTTTTGGGAATATTATCCATTCTGTGGAATTCCACAAAGATTTAGATATTATTTTGGACCCTGGATTAGCCTATAAACATCATATACAGTACAGTACTTAAAAACCAAATCATAAAAAGTCATAAAAATCATTAAAAATCTGCTTTTACGAAAAGATTGCTGAGAGACTTATTTGATAGTCATGACATTTCTGTATGTTTTACTGCAATTTTCATCTCCGCTCTGTCTTATGGGATCATTCTTTTATTCCTCTGCACCATCTACCAACCTTGAAAAATTGACCGAATCCTATAATCAGGCTATCAAAAATGTAAGAAACATCATAGCGAATAATCGTGACATAAATACATCCAAAGATAACAGCCATTGTATTTTTTCGACCATCCAGAATATCATTAACAATAAGATTTGAAGTTAAATATATAAATAGATCTCTTAAATCTATTATCATCTTTTATAACGTACTACAAGTTAATACCCGAAAAACTGTCGGCCTGGTTGGCCTCGTGGAAACGCTTCGGCTTTCCATTCTGGAGGATCCGGGTTCGAGTCTCGGATCCCATCTCGTGAAAATATTTATCATGGGGTCCGGGTCTGGCCCGTCGATCTTCGTCTTCCATCATCTGGCTAACTCCTCCGCAGTGGTGGACAACCTGTGAAAGAACTTGTTTAGCCCCGCCACTTAGTACTCTTATTGAGTGGAAAGTAGGGTCATCTGTTGACAAAAGAAATATCCGAAAATACCTGGTCTCATTCATATTCATAAATATCATTTAGATAAAACAATCAATACTTTTCTTAGTCGTGGTTCGAAAATTTTTAATAAATTGTATATATGTTCCAATATTTTGTTATGAGGGGGCCACCCGTATTCTTATATAGGGTGAGGAATGTTAAATAAATAAAATAAAATTTAGCAGGATGATAGGGGCATTAATATAATAATTATAGATACAATAATAATACAGATTTAATAATATTGATTAAATCTGTAGATTTATATATAAATGGCGGGCAATCAATCTTAAAAAATTATCATGAAATAGACATGAATAAGATTATCTGATTAATTTATTAAGATTTTTATTATTGACACGAGATGGCAGTAAGTGTTAAAGAATGGGCAACGATCTTTGACCATTGGTAACATTTGTCTTGCAGTGTGAAAATAATAATATTTTCTTTAAAAGAAGACATTTTTCATAAAGAATTTAGAACAGAATATAATTAGGTTATTATTTATATAATTTTACATAAAAATTAATTCCATTAAAAATCATTTAACTCTCTATCTTCAACCGTTTAAAAATGACGGACATATCAAATTTTTGAGCTATTCTTATAATATTGAACTGTTTATTGGATTTTTATGGAATTTAATATAAAATTCAAGTGATTAAATCACTCTGGAGAACACATCAATTATCACCGTATCTTCAACCATTTAAAAATAACGGATGTTTAAATTTTCAAATGTTTCTCGCTAATAACTTTTGAAATATTTTGTTAAATTTTCTAAAATTTAGCACGGTGGTCAGACTATTAAAAACACATTTAAATAATGTGATAGTAACTATATTGATTTATCCGTTTAAAAAACGGTAGATGTTCAATCTTCAAAAAATTATTTTTCTGTTAATTACAACTATCGAATAGATTTTTATTAATATTGAGAATGATTTTGATGAAATATTTTTTAATTCTGTATATGTAATAATTCCGAAATACGGATCACTTTCGGAATACAGAGAATTAGATTTTAATGATATTTTCTTTAAAAGAAATTTGATTCATGTAGATAATTTATTTTCAGTGTTTTTATTTCATAAACATAAGTATATAGTCTGTCTCACGTTGAGTTGATATCTAACCTAAGGTGTGCTTTGGCTGCGTTGTTCCACTTTAAGAAGTAACTCGTGGAATGATTTCTTTTATAAAAGATTTAATTTCACTTCAAGAGCATATTTTTTAACATTTTTTGAAATTTTTCGTTATTGCATTTTGATCATATTTAGATCTACCACCAGCGTAGAATGAGCTGGCTGTTTATTCCCTATTAAACTGGAACTTTTCTCCCATTTAAAAAGTTAAAAGTTCACTCAGAGGCTAGCCCTATCCAGTCGGGTAAAATGGCCATTTTGCAGAAGTAAAAATAAAATAAAAATTAATGAAAATATATTAAAGCGTGTAAAAAATAATATATTTTATTGACACTACATTAAATACATTATATTCTATCAAGATATTAAATATGTAATAGCTAAAGAAAAAAAAATTACAAATAAATTTAGCTTAGAATGGCCATTTTACCCTGCTCTCCCCTACTTAGAACTATAATACCACCTCTACTTGAGAGCCGACATTCTATGAGATCTGTTGTATGTTTTTGATGCACGAACAAGAAAACAAGTCATCGATTTTTCTGTATGACAGTTCTTAATGCGAATAAATTCCAGTTTTCTTAAATTGGCTTGCGGTACATTGTAATGAATCATATCTGCACTGAGTGTTCCATTAATGTATTTATTAATCACTTTTAAATCATGCGTGGATATAATTTTATCAATAACTCTCCATATCAAGAAGTGAAGAAGAAGAAGAATTTTATCAATAGATGGAAAGTCAAATTGACAATCGTCATAAACATACTTTGAAAATAACTGCAAGATATAATTTTTTTTATTATTGTCACAATTTCAAATTAAACTAATTTTTATTGTTAATCTTTTAAGATTTAAAATAAACTTTTCAATAAATTTTTTTGATTAGTTTACAAAATAACTAATTTTTTTAATATGTTTTTTTAAGTTATTTTTAATCTTTTATATTTGAAACAGTAATAAAAGAATGCAGTATTAGTGATTTGATCAAAAGGAATAATATTTGCATATTTGGAGGTAGTATCTGGCGGAAAATATTTATTCAGTATCTCGTGTAAATATTATCCTATATAAATTTAATTCATATATATATATATATATTGTTGGGGCTTAAGAGAACAGAGAATATTAAAATTTAGTCGATGTGAGATCAATATTCCTGATGCAATTAGAGTTACACTAAAGTTTCATCGACACAACTTTCAAAAACTCGAACCCTGCAGTTGTTACTAAGTAAAGTTTTAATTACCCGAATTATTTTGATAAAAATTCTGTATTAATAAATGCATTGCTCTTCAAAGTGAATAATCTCTGCCTAAGGAAACTATGTTCGCCATGATTTTTCTTTGTGGCACAAGACTTTCCAAGTTAAACTATGCCAATTACAATGTCAATAAAAATCAAGCGTAGAAATTAGGTAAGATTATATTAATTAATATTCAAAATATTAAAATAATAATTTAAATAACGTTTAGAATAAAAACTTCATTAAAAAAAACTGCATTTACGAAGAGATACTTATCAAATATTTCAAGCTCTCATGCTCTCCGTATGTGGTTTTCGTCAATAATTTCCTTCGGTATTATAATCTATTTCTCTGCTTCACATAGTTACCTCGAAAATCTAGCTACAGCATATAATCGAGCAATTTATATTGTGATTTTTGTTATGAAAAACAACCAAATGAGACATTTATCCAACCACGATTGTCAATTTGACTTTCCAATTATTGATAAAATTATATCCACACAAGATTTAAACTTGACTAATAAAACCATTAATGGAACACTCATCAAAAACATACAACAGATCTCATAGAATGTCGGCTCTCAAAGTAGAAGTGGTATTATAGTTCTAAGTAGTATTTGTTAATCACCTATTTTTCTTATGTTTTTGGATTTTTTAAGGGAGTCATCCGTATTTATGTAGGGTGTTTTTGGTCAAATAAATAATAATAATTATTATTAAAATCAAACAAAAAATGAAAGATTAATAAATTCCAACATTCTTGATAAATTCTCATGTGAGAATATAAATAAATAAAATATGCTAAAACGCTGTGTTACATAAAACACAGTTGAACATCTGGTGAAAAAATGGCATAAAATCAAAATAATTAAAGTTATTTCTAAGATGTAAAATATTAAAAATAGATCTATTAAAATACTGTATATGTTCGGTAGTAAAATATGGACACTTGAATAAAGTGTGCTTCATGGTAATGGCACAGGTGTAATGATCAAAAATCCTTCTGTGTTCACCCATCAAGAAATAATGAATGCCCTAATAGGGAGACTTGATAGAACGATTTCTTCTTTCCTGTTTCTTTGTAAGTTTAATTCTCAACGTTCAACAATTGATTTGAAGCTTATGAAGCTTGGTATGGATCTTTTCATTTCATGATTGTTATCATGATTTAATAACTTTTGTTTGTAATAATAGGTTTCAAAGATAATGCTCGATTTTATCTTCAAAAAATCTTTTCTCTTTTAGTAAAGTCAAGCTTTCGGATTAAACTAACTGCAGTCAACAATAACATAACTACTAACTTTGGAGTCTCTATGCAGTCCTTTAAAAAATAATGATCATGTGAAATTTTAAAAATTCTAGATATTCAATGTTGTTTATCATATATGAAACTATTATAATCATTTGAAAGGTTTTGTTAATATTATCTATAACTTTACTCATCCTTTTAGCAATAAGTAAAAGTTATTTTTTTATATTTTTAATTTTGTTAAAGAAATACTAACAAGTAAGACAGCAGTCTGATCTCAGTCATTATTATTAAGTTTAGATCAATTTATTATTTTTTATATTATATGTTTAGAAAGAGTAATGCAATAAATTCTCGATCTAACGAACCTTGATAAAGCAGAGGTGGGATTTAAAGAAGATAAATCTATTGAATTCGGATAATTCCTTTATGCAATGCCATTATCGAGCGATTTCTGCTCTCAATAGATTATCGATGAGAAAATTTTCACTATCGAATGAATTATCGATTATTAATGCTCTCATTTATTTTCCAAATAACTTATATATTAATTATTAATATCGCAATTCAAAGTCAATAATTTGATTATGCAGCGCTTGTTTCATTAGCATTTTATACTGTTTAAATGCTATTTTTATATTAATATTTATGCATAAATTATAAATCCATTCGTTTTTAAATTTATTAAACGGCTTTTTAAAATTTACGATAAAATAAATATATTAAAATAATCAAAGTATTATTATAATTGCTTTGATCGTCTTTCTGTTGAATGGCTTGCAAAAATTACAAAAGTTTGATAATTTAATGGAATCAAATTAACTTTATGTTACATTATTTAGCTAGATCGAAGTACTAACTTGCGCCTCACAAAGTTAGGACTTGGATCTAGCCCATTGTCTGCCAAACTGTGTGCCACGATAGATTTAAAAATATTTAATATAGAGCGATACTCCGTCATAAAATTCAATCCATCTACGAATCTACGTGAGGATAAAAATCGCAAAATACCACGACATAAACCTGACATTAATAGAAGAAGAAACTTTAATAGACTTCAAAGTTTCATATTCTGAGCTAGAATTGTCAGAAATTTTGGATCTCGCTTAGAGTCAATATCCTCGATTAGCTACTACAACCATTAAATCCTTGTTGCCGTTTGTATCTTTGCGAATTAATATCGATTCACACCATACGGAACGTCAACGTCACGTCACCTACCGGCAACGTCACGTAAATTTTGAGGTAGATTCGCACTTTACGGAACGTCAACGTCAACATCACCGACCAGCAGTGTCACGTGGATATTGGTATCTCTATTTGCACCAATCGTACACGTCTATCTTTGTACGTCAATATCAGTCCTGCATTGTCGGTTTTCATATTTGTTTCTCAATAGACAGGGCGATTTCTATTATATTTTCCGTTTGAAATCGTGTCCAAATTTACGGCGTACTTGTTCAATAAGGAGTTCGTCATCCATAATGAAAAATATAAAATTTAAAATAAGCAAAAACTATTTTGCAGAACACGTTCAACTCTCAAAACGTCCACGCTTCCCGTGCCGTTCCATTGTTCACACTTGTATAACCGGTAAGGCAACGCCACGTCAAAATATTCTTCTCGATGAATCTAAATGTTCCGTGACGTTGCCGATACGTGCTGTTACCTGTATGTGTGAACGTTTACCTTTAAAATTCATTTTACAATATTTTGACCTGACGTTGTCGTTCCGTATAGCGTGAATCTACCTTTATAAATCTAAGAAATAAGATGCAATAATGAATAATTTTACATTATTACTCACCAAATGCAATTTTTAAGACGCAATTATGCTTTTTTACTTGCTGATTGTTAAAAAATTTGCTTGATCTTTTCTCACTAACACAAGAAATTTGCATTATGAGAATATAGCTCAATATTTAAGAGATATGCAAACATTCTTCCCACATAAATTCGCCATATTTAAATACAGAATATGACAAGAAATCAGTTTTTAAATACATATCATCCATAATTTTTCATATCATATAATTTAGCTGTTAACTATAATTAAATCTTTACTCTTCTCTTTATTTTTTAGCTGAATTTGCATAAAAATTATTTTGCATAAATCATGCACTAGAACTTTTTTTTAAAATTCATTATATTTTTTATATTTACGAACATCACCAAAAAAACTTTTGCATAATCAGAACATGAAACTATGAATTTTTTTTCTTTAAATCTATGGTATTGAGTTAAATTTATAATTTTTATGTTTAAGAATTGAACTGCATACCAAAATATTCAATACTGAATATGTTGTATGTTGTTCTTAGGTAAAGCTGTCTTAATTGGTAAATTAAAAATTATTTGTTCTTAAATTTCGCAAAATTTAAGAATAAATAATTCATCATAAAGAGAATCATTAGTGTAAGTATGTACTTGCACACTAAAATTGAGAATTTTATAAAAAAATAAAAATGGAGTCAATCAGTTTGGCTTCTGAAAGGTTCAATTACTAGAAATACATATAGCGCCATCTGGTATTAACTTTTGACAAAAAAATTAATAATGCAATAATGATCACGTGCACTCTAATGGCTTCAGGTCCTCTTTCCAGTTAGAAATAATTTATTCTATTTCCTATTAAAAAAGTGAATAAATTTTTTTTAAATAATATTATCCAATTTTATATATGATTATTCACTGATAATCATTTATAAAATTGACGAATATTAATTATAGAACAGAATCAAATGGACATCATATCTCTGTTTTTTTTTATTAAACACAATATTACAGACATAAATCTTCATTTATACATAATATTTAAAAAAATAGTGCCAAATTGCATTTCATAAAATAATTAGTTGGCATCATCAAATTTTTTTGCGCTTTAAGTGATATTTTTGAAAATTTTTTCTTGGTTGAAGTTAAATTGAAAATTTTATACTAGGGGCTCCTCCACTGCGGCTTTGGGCTGACAACTACGGGTTTTTGTTTTTGGTCAACAGATGACGCCACTTTCCACTCAGTAAGGGTATTAAGTAGGGGGGCGAAACAAGCCCTTCCACAGGTTGCCTACCTTCCGATGGCGTACCAAGGCAGGCGGAGGGGACGGACCGCACCAGGACTCTGATCAAGGAGGCTTCCGAATTAAGTTTTAAGTACAGTAAAACTTCGATTTTACGGACACCATCCCAAAAAATAAAATGAATAATAATAATACAA
>WUQG02085595.1:0-26670 GCA_011317285.2 Androctonus mauritanicus | reverse complement strand
AGCCGACTGAGCACGTGGTGGCCTGCGTCATTTCCTGTCTGGCACGTGGGTGGTCACCTCGACTAACGGAAGTCTCACCAGCTCCACCCTCTTCCTACACTACCTGACCTACTGCGTGTGGTCCAGAGGGTGCGGGGCATCATGGGAAGGTGAGAACAGACCACGCAGTGTTGAGAAACCTTATTTTTGTGAAGGTATATGTAGTTAAGACAGAGGACTTTTGAATGACGTGCAGTCACACCGTTAAGTCAAATAACGAAGAGCAATGCATGCATGCAAATATAAATTATTTAACCGAACGCCGAATATAATTTATTACCGAAATTATAAATTTCAAATGCACGACTAAGATTAGCCTAAATCTCCGCTAGTGTAGTCCTGCTAAGAACAACATTATAACGCCGCATGACGTCGTCGCGCCTTGTTTCCTCTCAGCAGAAGCACCCAAAAAAAAGAAACACACATACACACATCATGTCGTCTATACACGAATCCATATTTGAATAATAACGTCTCATATTTTACATATGCAAGTTTTACCAACGCATATCTGTTTGCGCCGCGCCGCGCATATAATGCGGCCAAGCGACCGTTGCGCTAGTTAAACGATTTTAAGAAGAGCTATTTAATTTTTATCCCCGGTTTTAAATCATCTTCAGTAACTACCACACGCAAGAAAAACAACAAAAAAGAAAAAACAATTTTAAGACCTTCGTCTTAACGATTAAGTGATAAAATTTTTTTCAATGCCGTACGCATTTTCCTGTAATTTCTATAAACGTTTACAAGCTTATTGTATAATTTATTCTTTTCCTTTTTTATCTCCTGTTTGGAATTATTCTAGTGGAAACGCATTTTAAGTCGATTAAAAATGCAAAAATCAGAAGTTAGGAAAACGGCATTGGTAATAATAGGTTTTTGTGCAAAAATAAAGTTTAAGAAACAGAAAGAAGTTCTAGAAGGAAATTTATTCGAAACGAAAGAAGCATGAAACGAATGCCAATTAACAGGTTTTATATAAAAACCGGACGGAATTATTTTCTCCACTTGAAAGAATTTAGCAAATAGCCAGATGCGTGTTGGCATTATGCAATAACGCACATAATACACGTAAGAAGACGAAGTCTCTCTATTTTCTCCACCATTTTTTTTTTTTTTTGCTTAATCAAATAATAGTAATAAGTTTATAAAATATGCAAAACATCAGTCGCGTGACTGTCGATGATTACAGTAAGAAAAGTTTTACAAGTCAGGTAATTTCTTTACGGAAGGAAGAATGCGCAGACATCGCCCTTGAACTGTTTTCCCTTGTGCTTTATCAGCCTTTCAATTTTTTTTTCTTTTTTCTAATAGAAGATACCTTCGAGTTTTAACTTCCTACGAGTACAGTATTATTTTTAAGTAACAGAAAAAAATGCGTGAAAATTGAATGAAACTTTAAGAATTTCCTTATTATTGTCATTGTTATTATTATATAAATGTTATTTAAAAATTAAAAAAAAAATGCAATAATTTACCTTCAAGTAATTTTTTTTTTTTTTTTGACCTTTGAATTGCAAATAAACAGAAAAATTCTGCAAGGAAATTTCTGAAACTATTTCTCAACATTATTTTCTCTTTTAATCGCCGCAAAGGTTTTTTTTTTTTAATTATAATTTTAATTATAGAATAATTTTGTAGTTGGAAATTTTTATTATAATTTTTTATGCACTTATAAAATTAAAATAAAATTTAAAAAATACAAAACAGTGTTTATAATTTTTTCCACAACAAAACTAATAAAAGTTCAATTTAAAATTTAAAACCGTAATTATTCTAATAAACGGCGCGCCGACATGTTTGTTTTCGTTACGGATTTATTGCGCTGTTTATTATAATTATTACTGCATATTAAATTCCTGTAGACTATAAATTATTAAAAAATAAATAAACAAAAAATTACAACACGCTGTCGTTGCTATTGTTGTTATTAGTTTAATAGAATGCAAAGCATATAAAAATAGATTTATAGAATATTTATGAGCATAATTACGCCATTGTACGAATATCCCGGAAAAATTGCCACTCATATCCTTTCATTTTTATGAAAGTCATCATAGCTATACTAATAAACATTTACAGGAACTCAAAAACAAAAAAAAGGAAACGTAATTATCATCCTTATCAATGCATCGTATAGATTAACTATATTTTTAATATATTAATATTAAATTTTTTTCATTTATTTATTATAAAATATTAAATAGGAATTTATAAAATTTTAAGGAAAAATAGATAAAGATATAAATAAATTTTGGATGATATTATAATATATAAACATCGCAAACGTAAACATATTTACGAAGGAAGATGATGTGGCTAAAAAAAATCACTTTAATGTAGATTTAGCAAAATTTTTATATTTATGCAGTTGAAGGATGGTGTGATTAGTTTGTTTTCATGTTATTTATGTGGTTTTATGTGATTAATTTGTTTTTATGTTATTTATGTGGTTTTATGTGACTCACTTCAGTTTAAAAAACAAACTGTTAGACTCTATAGCACTAACCTCTACATGCAAGGAAGCAGAAGAATTTATATTAAAATTATCTGTGTTAAATGGCAAAACTCTTTTTTTTTTTAGATTAAAGATAGCATCTTAAATTATCTTTCTCAAAATTTAAATAGAACATTTTTAAAACTGTTTTAACCAGAGCGAAAAATCCTCAAAAAATGAAGCCAGTTTGGTTTTTATTTAAAATTTTTTTAATCTATCATCCTCTTAACTGAACAATCTAACTTTTTTTAATATTAATAAGTTAAAACTTGTTTAAAAAATTAGATTGTTCTGTCAAAATATTGATGAGATGTTTGGAAAAAATAATAGATGCATACTGTATTGGTATAGATATTTTATAAATAAAAAATAATAATACTTCTCGAATTTAATTTACTTGTATACTTCTGGCGAAAAATATTTTAAAAATATTCGATGGATATTATGAGAAGTCATATCTGTGTAAACAAATTATTTTATAGTTTATCGCTAGAGAGAGAGAGATAAGCATTTTGATGATTCGAAATTATACGTGGCAGACCTTTAATTTTGGCATTTCGAATATTACTTAAAGAAAATGCGTTAAACGTGATTTGGAACAACTATTTTGCTTATTTCGCGTAGCGTTAAATGCGCTCCGCCTATGACATTATTTGGACTGAAAAAAACTCGAAAACATGTAAAAATTGGTTGCAGATAACTCCTGCAATTATTTTAAGACGTTGAAAATACAATAAAATAGTTTTTTTGCATGTAAAATAATGCTTTAAAAAGTCAAGTTAGTTTTTAAGCATTACGTCGCGAAAGCAGCGCGCGACGATGCGTCAAACATTCGTCGCGCGCGTCAAGTATTCGTTTCTCTCTACATTATAATGCCTGTTTTGGTATTCGCGTGCCACAATATCTTCCAGCACCAAAAAAATACTTGCGTAAATTTTTACAATTGCTTAAGGCAATACATTAAATAATAAAAACGCATTAAATCTTACACTCGTACGTAACCTATTAAATATGCTAATTAAATTGCAATTAACTTCAAATACATTATTAATCTATTGATCAACAGATTTTGACAGGAACTTACTCGAATTCTCGCAGAAGCGATGAAGGATTCTTAACTTCCATTTATATAAAAATATATTTGGAAAAGTGCTTTAAAGCGTATAGCGAAACAATGTTAAATATAGTACTAAAGTTTAGAAGCGAAACGTTAGTTTTAATTTATCAGAATTAGTCTCCCAGAGCGGAAAAATGACCCTTAACATGATTGATCAACTGACCAATTCGACTTTTTATACATGACCAACGTTTGATTTCAGGAAGTTGCACGAAAAATCTTTATATTAAAATAAATATGTAACAAGCTTCGTTGATCATTAAAAAATTTTTTTATTTTTGTGATAAAGCACTTTTTATGATTTAACTGTATTAATTTTTTTCTGTACAGAACTGATTTAATCTGAATATTCTTCCCTTTGATGAGACCGACGATGAAGAGATATTTTCTACTTTTATCGCATTTTACATATCTGCATACAATTAATAATTGAATTATTATAATAAACAATAAAGTTCAGATATTAACGAATCCAATCAAAAGCAGCTTGTTTTAGTTCGTTAACCCTCATCGAAGAAGTTAATTTTTATGTAAACGTCAACAAATCCCTTATTGTTGAGCGCATTAACGTCTTCGATGCTACTTTTGACAGGAAAATTGACTTTTAAATTATCTACCGGTCTTGTATATATATTTAATTTTTTTTTTTTTTTTTTTTTGGTGTTGGAAAGGTACGATAATGCAGCTTGCATTTCTAATTATATTAACTTAAAGTAATCGAATTTTTTTGCAGATTTTAAGTGTATAACGATTAAGTTCCTCAGTCGGATTTTTTTTTAATTAACTGACTGATTTATCTTATAAAACAGAATTGTTGAGAATGTTGAGAAATGCTTTGTGCAGCGAAAAACCGATAAACATTTGATTTATTCGACGTATTAATAGATGTAGTGCATCTAGTTGAATGTCATGCTCGAAATTCTTGTGGTTTTGAGCCTCCATTTTGCCTTTTATCGACTTCTCAACGCGGTTGTTCTTATTTGCGTGTTAAGGGTCGATCGCACTGATACTGCACTATTCATTCGCTACACTTCTCAGTTTACTCTCTGTCATATATGCATAGAATATGTCCGAAAGAGAGAGAGAATTTATAATTTAATAAGTGTAATTCTAGATTAACTCGACTGTTAACTTAACATAAACAAGAATAAATTCTCATACTTGGATGCAACTGAGCTCCTGGAACTTGTTTGGCCTGAATACAGTAATTTCTGCACTTACGAGTTAGTTTATTTTTATCCTGAATTTTCACCTTTTGCATATTTTATGACTTATAAAAAATGTCATGCCTCTTGACGCACACTATTTTTCAGAAAATTTGAATATATATATATATTTTTTTTTTTTTTCTTATCGATAACATTAATTTTTCATCATCTAATGACATTAACACGCGGCGCGATTCGCATCGACACTCGCGACGTCGCTTTCTATATAAAGAAGAAAATCATTATTCGATTCGATCTATAACACAGAAAATTAATGTATAAGATACTTTATAACATATTTAATCAATTTACTTAATAGGAATCGTATTTTTATATATATAAAAATAAAAAATAAAAAAAAATGGAAGAAAGCTTCGTATTACAGCGATTGTTATATGTAAATAATTTGCAAAGAATTTTCTCGTTCTCGAGTGCGGACATCTGTTGTTCCAATTCCTGTTAATGTTGTTATTATTATTCAAAAATCGCTCAGTATATTTTGGATAGCAGGTCTATAAAGTGCGATAGAGGAATCCATCCAGGAACTATCTAAGACAATAGACATATTGGGGGAACGTCCTCCAATTCCTACTTTGTCTAACCAACCGTATGATTCGGCCAGGAAAGAATAGAATCAACAGACCGAATCTGCCGGCTTGAATGTTTATTTCTGCTCACCTGCTACAAAAATCTCTTCCTGATCACGTGCGAGTTCCCTTTAATCCACGCGAATTAACGAAAAATAATCCACTAAACAATATCCAAGACCGGTTTCTTCTTCTTCTTCTTTTCCTTTAATTCCGTGTAATAAAATTTTAAAATTAGATTATTATCGGTAATCATTATCCGTATGTAACTTATACATACAGATTTTTTATTTTTTATTTTTTTGAATATTTCGTATGATGATAAAAATCGCATAAATCGAGTTTGATTAATTGAATCGCACTTTTTTGTGGTATTATTTTGCTGTAATTTATCTGTTTACACAATTATATACTAGTAAAAAATGTCTGGAATTTAATAAATTGTTTCCAAGTAGCGAAATTTTCGCACAAACATATTACTGTTAGTTAAAGGAATAAAATTAACCAAATTCTAGAAAACACGTATTTATTAATGGAAGAAAACATTATGGGATGATTTCCGGACAAAAATACTTCTTTTTGTCTTTTAAAAACCCAAGAAAACGAAGCCGCAAAGATTGGAGTACAGACGTTTTCTTCGACAGGAAGTATGACTATAACGTATTCCTAGAAAACGGGACAAAAATAGACAATGTCCGAAATGTTGTTCAATGCCAGTCTGTTGCAGACGTTTTTCTAGAATATCAAATTATTGAATTTCCTCCGATTACCATCATTCATACCAAAAATAGGGTGTAAAATAACCCAAAAGTATTACAGCAGTTCGAAATTCTATATACGGTTCAAAGAAAATTAATCAAAAAACGATTATAAACGTTTAATTAAAACCGAACCGGTTTGATGATAATGCAATTAAACGTATCAAAAATTCATAATCTTCACGTTTATCACGATAACCTGTTATTGTTTTCACCAGACAACAGATTCAAATGTCGCACGCATATTGTGCTAACGAATTTGTTTTTGGATATGTAAGAAAAAAAAAAAATGCGATAAAATTTTAACTGCTGCTGCTCTTAAATATTAAAAGTTATATCAGCGGAGAGGCGCTTGTAAAATATGCAACTGGGAATAATTCATCCAGAATCTGAATCGAATAGTCTCTCTCTCTCTCTCTCTCTCTCTTTCTTTTTTCTTTTTTTCTCCTTAATTTAATAGGTGGATTCATCGGAGAGGAGGGGCATTTTTCTGTGAATAATTCCGAGAATGTGGCGAATTCTTCGTTAATAAATCACTCGGTCCAGTTTAGGGAGGAGTGTTGGTCTCCACCTGTCATTACTCAGTTAATAGTATCATAAATAAGTCAGTCTCCCTTACTCTCCGTACGTCTTGAAACAATCTGTCCGTAGACATGGAACAAAACTGATATATGGATAATCACGTCTTCACACCGTTCATTAACATCGGCCCCGTTAGGAATTCAATGTTTTGAACTCTAGGCTATTCACTTTTACAACAGAACAATAAACCGAACCTTTTTTGATTATTTATACAAACTTTTTTTTGGATCCATTAAAAAAAAATATATATATATATATATCTGCTTGGCTTCTTACCAGTGGAAGGGAGGAAAATTTTCGACTAACTTTTAGAATGCGTTAATATAAAATTGCGTCTTTCTTCTCCCCTTCTTTCACATGCTAAACATTTTTTCCCCTCCCCTCGTCACATAATACTGATATTAAAATTCAGTTTTGTCGCGTAACAACGTCGATTAAAATTCACGTCAACATCCATCCTCCAGCGCGGATTTGTTTATACAAAAAACTGCAAAACACAAAATCTCAGACACCTCATACCGGCGATTGACTTTACTGTATCGATTTTGTATAAAAATAAAATAAAAAATTCAAAAAAAATGAAAGAGATACGGAAGCGTATTATTTTCGATAAATTTCTTAATAATTCGTTTCGAGTATCGGAAGAGAACTTCGAACGAAACGAAAACTCGCGTAGAGAAGAGAAGAGAAAATAAAAACAAACGTGGCGGAGTGTAACCAGAAAAATTTTAATCGCGTCACGTGACCGAGCCGGTATGCGTGACGTAACCGGTTACCCTAGCAACGGTTCGAAAATTGTCAAAGTGCTTCCGTCTGTCGGTTGTTATAGAAACCGTCTCTTCCAGTTAAAATGGTGATTCGGCGTAAACGGAACGGTTTTTTCCCGACTTTTTTTTTTTACACACGTTTCGGTGTCCAAAATAAAATATTGAAACGAAGATAAACACGATAAAAAAATTTTTGCTTTTCTCTTCTTTTCACGTTCTGTTTGAAGAGTCTGTAAACGAATAAATAATAATCGTTTTTTAAAAAGTTATTCCACTCGTTTGATGAGAGATTTAAGGAAAGTAATCTCTGTTGGGTTGTTAAATCCAATATTATCTCTTAGAGCACGTCTCTATCTGGGAGTCTTTCCTATATTACGGCTTCTCTACAATTATATTATTAATATTTAATAAGTTTTACATAAAAAATTTACGAAGTCTATTAAAATATTAAGGAAAACCTTAAGAGTTTCATTCTCGTTTCGTTTCTGAGATAAAAAAAAAAACTAAAATTTTCTGTTCGGTAATTATTACTACGCTCGATAATTATGTCCATAAATCACGCAAATTGCTCTCATTTTAGTTTGCGTTAATGCGATCAAAAAATTTTTTTAATTTGATTTGATTTTATTATTATTATTTTTAATATAAATCGCGAGTTTTAAATTCGCATCACGACCAATTAAAGAATTATAATTAAATGGAACCCGGACGGATGAATTTTTGCATTTCAAATGCTTTGTTTGAAAAATTCCGTTTCGCTGATCCCGAAACTAGTTTTATGGCTTCCAAAATTATTTACAGTATATATACACTAAAATAAAAGTGTTTTTTTTTATTCTTCTTCCCTTCTTTTCTGCTAAAAGTGGGTTATTTAGCGCGTTAAAATTTGTTATACATCTCTATATTATAATTTTAATAATTTAAAGCAATTTTTACATTTATAAAAACTGGAAAAAATCTTTTTTTAGCAGAAGAAATGCGGACACAAGCGAATTTTAATGGTAATTTATGCGTTTGCAGTGTAAATTTTGCCAAATTTTCTTCAAAATTTGGATAGCTGGCAAGGAAATCTTGGTTTCGGCAGTTGACATTATCGGAATTTTCGAAAGTTCGAACTGTTTTTTGAGACTTCTACGAAGCGTAAACATAGTCGAAACTGTGGGTAGTTGATAAGTTTTCGGAATTTTCTTCAGTAAAACGATGGTTTGTGGTTGAATAAATCAAATTTATATGTTTTCTAATAATTCAAACAGACCGCTCTCAAGATTTTCTAACATATAACTTCGGATGAGTTACACGTTGACTGATTAGAACTTACACGCTTTCTGTATGCGGTTCAAAACGTGATTTTTTTAAATAAATTAATTATAACATCCTTTATTATGCTAACAGAAATTATAAATTGTAAAATAATTATCTAAACGTTCAAAAAAAATTGGTATTTTCTACTTGCAAGCTGTAAACAGCGCAAATAAAATTATTCTCGTAACACAAACAGTCGTGCGTGTATAGTAATGTAGACATTATCATTATTTTTTTTTTCTCGTAAGAAAGAAAAAATATATATTAAAAAAATTATTATTTATTCAAATTATCCGACTGACAAACCATATTTGTTTTTCCTATTTGTGCTAGCAAATTAAACGGTCTGTATGATGACAAAAAAAAAAAAAAAAGAATAATCCGGTATTCTTGCATTAAAAAGAAAGAAAAGAAAAGAAGAGAAAAAAAAAGTGGAGAACGGAAATAAAATGAGACAGGGGTGATTCGTGTCTCTGCTCACGATAACCACCTGGCCACGTGTTTCGCCACGTGGTCTGACAACTTGCGAGCAGAAGCCAGTTCTTTACACACTACACACCTGTCCACGTAGCACAATGACCCAGAAGCGTGCCTCATTGCTTCTGTAGCCGAAAACTTTGTAATCCTCACAAAAGTTCTACAGTTCCTTTCAATGCCAAACGTTAAAATACGATATTGAATACAGTTAAAGCAACACAATATTTTAATTCAATCAATTTTGCATTTATGTGTGTGTAAAAATTAAAAAAATAAAATAAAAATGTAATATTACTGCAAGTCACTTATTACTAATTCTCATTTAAATAATTGCAGGATTAATTGTTGTACAGTTAATTTGCTACTTAAGCAATAAACGTAACGTTTCGTTAACTACATTGCGATATATATCTATTTAAAATCGGCTCATTAACTCGTTTGTTTTGTTTTCATTCATCAAGAATATATAATATCTTTAAAGCAAAGATATACATTTATTCAGGTTAAAGGCATACAATTAAACATTAACAATAAGTTTCGAAATTATTGTTATTTTAATCAGAATTGTGTTTTTAAAAATTGTCAAGTTTTAAACCGAAATTTATACGTTTACGGATATTTTTAAGCCCATTTTTATGTTCAAACTATTATCATAGCTCTGTTTACATAGTTTGTTCGGAAATTTGTATTTTTTTATGTTTTTTTTCTCTATAAAATAAAGCCGAACACACACGACAGAGTGAGGACCACACGAAAGAAAAAACTGTAAAAAATCGCTCGATTAAAAAATAAATTCTTTCGATACTTATCAAGTTATATAGCCCAAGACACGCTAAGACCGATTATTATGTATTTATGTGATAACTTTCACATATATTACACAGCCGACCATTAACTCGCAGATTCTCAATTATTTTGGTACCGTGACCCATTTTCTGCGTTAAGGGAATAACAAAAAAAAAAAAAAAAAAAGACAGTCGCGACACCGAGAAAAAAATAAATTATGCGTTAAATTGAAGAGAAAATTAATTAATAAATAAATAAACCGAATTAATTTAATGCAGATTTAATTGATAAATCGATAATTTTCTTTTCTTTAAACCGTACATTTTGCCAAATTGTGCCATTTTATGCAGTGGCGAACTGTCTAGGATGTTAGCTTGCCCGATGGAAGTGGTTCCTGTGGATCCCTGATGAAGTGTCCCCCCCTTAAAAATTCTTATAAAGATTAAACGATAGCCTTATAGGTGTGGGTGGGCACCCCTTTGTCTCCTGGCAACCAATATTTTTAGATCCAGTCCGCCAGTGACTTTACGACATTTATTACTTATACTACTCGTCTCGAATCGGAATTTTCTCTGTTTACCACATTAAATGGCTGTTATAACTATCCTTAATTGCGATATTATTAATTTAAATTTAATTTATTGTTTTAAATAATAAAAATATGTATATTCTAAAACAATTCTAGCATTTTTAAAACTGTCGCGATTGCCTTATACAGCGCATGGTAACAGTATTAGCCTAGAGGACTTATAATAGATTTGTAAGAAAAAGTTATTAATAGAAATTCTTCTTTTGCATACCATAATGTTTGTGTCTGGCTTAGAAATCGATTCCAATTTTAAATTTTCTAAATAATCAATTCTTTCGCCTAATCTAGGTGAGATTCTTTCGACGTTTTAAAATATTTTTATGCGATTTCTAGGTGAGATATTTTTCGATACGCGATTTACGCGTAACAATATCGTCGTTTTGTTCTAACTGTTAGAATCATTAAAATACTATTGTGCCATCGACAAACTATCGAGTGTAACGAGGAATACAGTTCAATGGCCTGGTATAGTTCAGAGACGAGTTAAACTGGGGGAGGAGTAGATTATATAACAAGATACCTTTATGATATCTCGGATTTTTGTCAGTTCTCTTGAACAAAAATATGTTTCGAATGCATCCTTTATATTTTAATAAAAATAAAAATAAAAATCGCGCATAAAGTAACGTTTATGTACCAGCTGATGATGCAGGTGCATAATATACAGAGTGATTTATGCGAGTTGTTTTTATGCGAGGTAAAGTAAACTTTCTATTATTTTATTTTTTTCCCTGTTTATGTTTAGAATATATAAGTGGAAAATACGAATTTATAAATCGCTTTATATGCCCAACACAACCGTTTTACTTCGAATTAAATCAAAAATTCGAAAAAAGATTTTCGAAGAAAAATAATTCGCGACAGTAAAAATGCGAACACATTAACGTATTAATTTATTTTTTATTATAATATTTATCATCACCACCATCGATATACGTCTCTTCTCCATTTTTTAAAACTATTAACAAACTATTATATTCTTGTTGCTTGGCTTCATGTTTCTCTTAATCAATTATGCGAGGTGAGTTTCCGTCTTAGCAGCTCGTTCTTCGTTTAACTCGAATTGTTTTTTTTTTTTTTTTTACAGGCGAAACACGTTTCTTAAGATCGGTTATGCGGCCTTAAAACAACAAAAAAAGTAAAAGGTTTCGTAAAATTACATACGAAACGTTTCTACAGGAAACAAAAAAATGTATCTAATTAAAGTCTGTCACCATAAACGAGTTTCAATCCAGTTAAAGCGCTGGTTATATTTGTACTGCCATTCGTCATCTCTATATAAGAGTTTTCGCATTCCGCATTGTTTGGTGCACAAAAACAACAAATTTTCCTTTAAATTTTAACCATATTATTAGCAATTTTCTTTCGATATAAACGCGATGTAGTAGGTAGAGATCACGTTACGGAAAACATTAGTAAACCTATACTTAATCAGGTTATAACAAGTTGTAATAACCGGGTATATGTGCTGTATATATATAAAAAAAGTTTAAGTCAACACTTCAACTTGTCAGCGGCATTAACAATCAAAAGTTGTAACGACAATAAACACTGTTTTTTCCATACGTTTCGAATAGGGCGAATCTGTAGTCCTTCTTGATGGAGAGAGGCCAGAAATAAAAAAAAATATGGAAGAATTTTGTAGAATGCGATTACTTAACACTGCTATTCGCGCACCTAGAAGATGGCCAGATGTCGGATAAAAAATTGCAGAACACCTGTGTCGTCAAAATGCAATTAGACAAATCAGTTGGATGTGACGGCGAGAAATGGCCTGTGACTTTGCAACCACCTGCTAGCATCCAAACAGCGTATCTTGCAGCATGGAAGGAGACATTTATTGCACGTGGCATTACTTAATCTATGTTAATTGACGTGTTGCATTTCTTTATACCATTATAAATCGATGGATAATTTAGCTATGATCTCCGATTTCTTCCTCATCGTCGTGTCCACCGATATCCGCTCGATGTTTCTACCTTTCGATTGCCACTCTTCCACTCGAGGATTTGCATTATTTACTCGGAGAAATCGCGAATCAAGTTCTGAAAGCAGTAAAAGTTAATTCAAGAATATGGAAGAACATTGTAAAATTTATTGCCCAAACAGAGTTAATGAAAGGCTCGTCATTTTACGATCCACTTAAAATTTGATTTAATACTCCGAAACCCATTAATGATGGCTGTTTAAAATATTCAATATACGGTTCTAAATCGTCGGGAGCGAAACATAAAATTAATTTAATTTATTTCGCTGATTTAAATTCGGTATTATTCGCGAAAATGGGTAATCCGTTAAGTTTATGTTCCTCTCGAATATGCCGAGCATAATAATTGTTAAAATCTAAGTTTACGCATAAGATGCAGAAAGGTTATCGCACAAATGGCGATAAATCCATAATTATAATTTAATTATTCTTGTAATTAAAAAAATATATATATATCGTTCATTCGTTCAAAAATTCATCAAGCTTAGTTTTTTTTTAAGTGGATCACATGTTTTTATATGAAAACTGCTGGGTCATACTCTTAAAAGTAATTGTAGACGGAAAGGTAACGTCAAAAGTGATGTCACGGTTATTCATCCAATTACTGTTAAACAGGAGTGATGTCATAAATAATAGAAATTATTACACTATCAATATTTGTGTCATCATTCTGGTTTTAGATGCTAATTGGTTGAATAATCGTGATATCGTTTGACGTCAGATTCAATTTAAAAGTTGATAAATTATAATAGAAAATTTATTTAAAAAAAGGTAAAAATTATAACCGAGAATTTTGTTATTTTTTATTTCTCAATATTTATGTATAAATATTTAAAAAAAAGGTATATTAATTCTTGATTTTTTCTCCTCTGTAAAGATTAATAATTCTCAAATTCAATTAAAAAAATTCGTATTTATTCCGATGTATCGGTGATTCAGTATTTTCTAAAATCTGAATAATAACTTTACATCGAAATATTACCATATTAAGCAATGTTTACTAATGTTGTGTTTTAATGTTTTGTAATAAATCACGTCAGCTTTGATAATAATTAAGATTTTAAAATATTATTTTGTGCCATCGAATTCTGACTTTTTTTCCCCCCCGAGATGCAATATCATACTTTCGTTTTGAAAAAGAAAAGATAATTGCTAAAAACAAACTTCTGAGAAAAATGACAGAAAAGACACTAAGTTAACTGATCTTGCACGGGTTGCAGCTAAAAAAAATGAATGGATACGTTGCACTCATCCCCATTTAAGGAAATGAAACGATTTTATGCGGTTTTAGACAAGTTATAGCTTGTTGAAACTAGCAATTCAATTTCAAAAGAAGAAGAAGAAGAAGAAAAAAATAATCGTTTCACGCTTTACTCTTTATAAATTTATTTCTGGACCTGATAATCGATATAATTTAGTCGATAAAACTTCCATTTATTAATATTTATCAAAATTATAAAGGTGTATTTAAACTTACAAACATCATTTATAATTTTTTATGATTAATAAAGGAACCATTTTCTGTTGTACACGCGATACTAGACAAAAAGGAAATAAGGCTAATATCGTATACTGTATCTGAGATTAAAAAAAAAAAGTAAAAATTAACAAATTTTATGTTTTTAAAGAATTTTCTAAAGTAGTCGATCAAAGAGGATTACAATATGGAGTCATCACATAGTTGTATCATTTCGTAATGATTTTTCAAGTTTCATTTTGTGACTAAGTTGATTAATTTCCGGATCTTTAACGTGTTTTTAAGTTCCACGACAACGGTGACCATTAAAATTTGAAAACTTTTTTCCTGGTATTCTAATTCTTTAAAAAATGTAAAATGTTTGAAAGTATCACAGTACCCGATCACAAGTATCAACTTATGACTCAAGGGTTGTTTGATCAGTTACTGAAATGTCTGTATCAATAACTAATGGCTGTTTAACAGCAATTTATTCATTATGTATTTATACAACTGTATGTTTATTAAAACTGTGTCGCCAGCCTTGAAAAATTGTATTAAAAATCGCGATAAGTTCTTTTTAAAACAAAAAAAAATCGATGTTTTAATCTGATAAAATATGAACGTATTTTTTTACCAACTTAGAACATGTGACATATATTTATATAAACAAAAATACCTCATAAAACGGCATTATTTTCTTTAAAACATATTCGACTTACTTTATATTGCTTGTTATCTTGCTCAATATTTGTAATATTCGCGAAGATTGCGTAAGCATCTTGACATGGGAATGATATGTCTTGAGAACAGATAGTAAAATATTTATTATTTTTAATCGTCATTAAGTAATACGATCTGGTTACTGTTTTTGTTATTATTTATTATAAATAATACGCTTTAAAGATTTTGTATACAGTAATATTATCATGATTGACAATATTTTTTAGGACCGAAAGAATTTCCAGTTTGGTGCAAAAGATGGAGCCACAGTTTTAAGAGACTGTGAACTGGAACATTCGCGTAAAACAGATATATTTAACATATATTTATTATAATTTAAGAAAAAATTATTATAAAATTAATCAATTAAAAAAAATTTACGATTTAAATTATAGTAAAAAAATTAAGTTTTAACACGCAAACGTTCTGTACAAAAATAATTTATGTTGACAAAAAATTATATTTTGCAACCAAAAAAGCACTTTAAAAAAAGTGAGTTATAACAGACAGATTTAAGCGAAATTAGAAAAAAATTCTATTGGTATGGCATATGTTAAATGAATGAAAACAAAATAGTTGAAGGAGCTAAAAAAAAAAAAAAAAAAAAATGCATTAGTGTGTGGTATAATAATCGAATCAGATTTAAAAACAATGATAAGAAACAGAAATATTTTATTGTCGGATCTTTGACAGTTAGAAAATTCGAGTATCGAAAATAATTAAATAAATACTGTAATCATTTTTTGAAACATCCTAATGGCTGTTGTCATTTAAAAGGACACAAACTGCGATTCCAGTTTCTTTTTATCACTTAATGATTTATGCAAATCTAAAAATTTCGTCTTTTATTAACTTTCTCTTGCATAATTTTTAAAAAAATTCGAGATAAAAAATTATTTTGAATTTTTAAAATTGAGTTTTCTTTATGCATCAAATGCACGCAGAAAACTATCAAGTTATTGGCTTGTTTCGAGTTTGAAATTACTGTATATACAATAATAATTGTATTTTTAGCCTACTTTCTGAAGAAATCTTTAGGATCGACATGTTGTCCGCCTGTTGTGACTCGATTAATAAAGCAAGAAGCAGATTTTCATGGAATTATGTATGCATGTCCTGGCATTAAGAATGATTCCAGCTTGTATCACTTAACTCTCTTGTTTTATCCATTTAAAAATGGTGGAGATTCAAACTTCAAATTTCCTTCAATAAAGTAATAGGGATTCAGATTAGATTATCAAATAAGGACCTGAATTTGGACTATTTTATAACCCAGTTTGGGATTACCCTTCTGAGTGATGACAGCTCATCTTTTTATCATTCTAAACATGTTTGGGATTAATTCTTTCCACAAGTGTTTATTTATAATTATTTATGAAAGTTATTACTGCATGAAAGCTTTTTTCAGTTCTCAGAAAGCAATAAATAATTAATACAAAAAGAAATTCCTGCATAGCTTATTGCCTACTTTGATTGACGACATTATAATGATATTATGATAAATATCCTAAAAAATTAATGAGAAATAAACAGTTTTGCATCATTTTTATATGCAAAAATACTAATTATAAAGAGAAATACCCTTACATGATCAAATTTACATTATTTAATACTTATAACATATATAAAAAAAATCGAATTATGGCTTCTATTGCATAAAAATATATAATTTTGAAACATTTTGTAATAAAGGTATCTATTTTTTCTTATACTATTTTCACATTTGGTTAAGGTTTATATAATTAAAATTCTGATCGTCAACTGGATATAACTTGATCCAGTAGGACCACTTTAACAAATAAAAAAACAAAAATAACATTGTAATAGACTATAACTTGTCTCTATAAATAAATCCAAAAACTTGGACTTTCCTTGTTATTATTATCATTGTCCTGCCGACGGTTACATGAATGTCATTCGAGTCATTTTCTTCCTGCAGCAGAACAATATACTATTAAAGTAATAGGAGAATTTCAATTATGCAAAAAAGGGGTTTAAAAAAAATCAAAAAATATTCTAGTCTATATTTATAAATTTATGACTAGAATTCGAATGTTATTATCTACTTTATGCTCGATGTTAATTTATGTAATGTATGTTGTCTAACCTATATATTCGACCTTTATTTTTTTTCGTCCGTTCATCGAACAATATCTTCTTATTTTATTAATTCTGTTTTCCTTGCTATTGTCCGCAACTTTTACTAGAATTTAAGTGCATAATGTTTTATATAATTTGCTTATTTAATAAATTTAACGCTAAATCAATTCTTCAGACAGTTACGAGCTCAACATTAGCTGTCAGTAACCGCCAAATACAACGAACAAAAGATTGAAAAAAAAAACGATCACCGAACCGAATCCGGATTCCCCAGAAAAATGCCGATTTCAAGAAAAAGTAATTAATTACGATACATAACACAGTATTGAAATTAATTCTCCGAAATTAACGATAGCACCATCATAATATTGATCAAAAGATTGCTAAGCATTTTTTTTTAATTAACTAAACATGAAAATATTGAAAAAAATTTCAGTTTATCGTTTTAAAAATGTTGATAAATAACTCATATTTTTTTTTTTTTTTAAATTCGATTATTTTTATAGCCAAGTTTGAAAATTTTCTTGCTATTAAATAAAATAAAATATAAAAAGAAAACAACGAAAAATGTTAGCGAGATCTGGTGAGATGCTATTATTAGAGAAATCGAAGTTGACATTGATGGAAATGCAGTTTAAATCAATTTTGTGGATTTTTACGCGAAACTTATTCGATCCGTAGACATATATACATATATTTTTACCGATTGAAGAATAAAAATTTTGATATAGCGTTCTCACATAATCATTTTTTTTTTTATTCGTGACAACGTTTTTCGTTAGAAATTTATAAAAATATTTTTCGTAGAAATACATTCTTATAAATAATTTATAACAGCTTCAAATTGGTGAAACTGCTTTAGTAAAGATTCATTTCTTCTTCTCCCATACATAGTTTTCATTAAAAAATAAAAATGATTAACATAATTTAATAACGTGATTACAACATATAAAAATCCATGTTAAAAATATCAAAATTTTTCTTTAATGTGCAAAAATTTATTTTTTTTTTATTACTCACTTATTTTTTAATAATTTTGATAATTTTTCTAGCCACCTAAAGAAATTTAATAGCAGGTATTATGAAAAAATGCTTTATATCTGGTTAAATATTAACTTTAAAAATTAAAATTATGTTTGTTATATCACGAATAAAAGTTCTTTATCAAAAACATAATCATATATATTGTTAGAATGCCTAAATATATGATAATTAAGATAATTATTTATGATTTTAAGAGTAGCATCTTTGTTATATGATCAAACAACGATTTATTTATCTCTTATCAATGAAAGCTAATATTATAGAAGTTTAAAAAATAATATTATGTCTTTCGACGAATGTAATATTTTTTCATGGGCGAAAAATAGTTTCAAAGCTGGAATTTTGAAAATTTTCGACTTCCATCTTGTAAGGAGACCAAGTGCAGATTTTCAGAATCAATAGCGGTATTGTTAAGATAAAATGATCTTATAGAGTTTGAATGCTTTGAAATGTTTTTTTATCTTGAAATTTTTTAGCGTATGGTATGATAAATGCCGAAATTGCATAAAATTATTCTTAAAAATTTTGAAATTGTTTTAAAATTAATATTATGTGCAATTGTAATATGAGATGTGAATGTTTTAATATTAAATATGGCCGCCGTCATAATAAATAGACCACTTAACAGCGTATCTTGTATAATAATGAATAATCTCCTAAAAATTTGAATGTTCTGTCATGTTTGGATCTGTTAAAATATCTTCTTGTAGAATATAGAAAATATTTTTTTAAAATTTTCTTTAAATTTTTACATATTTTCAGTTACTTAAAACACTGCAATAATATTTTTATGCCTTTAATCCCCACTCAAGCCTGAATTTTTTAGTTCCTTACAGGTATTAAATTTAAAGCAGGGTTTTTAAATTCTAGCCATTCATTCAAAATTTTCGTTTTGAAACCATAAAATCCACTCAGATGTTAATAAAAATAAAAATCCCCCCAAAGAAAAATCTATGGAGGTATTGTTTCTGCATGGATATCGATTTAAGTAATTAGATCATTACCATATTATCGATTTTTTTTGTATCGTAAATCCGGTTTAAAACAAAGAAACAGTTAATTTCACGCATCCAAAAAAAAAAAAATTTTTTAATTATTACGCAATTGCTTTATTTGACAGTCCAAAAGTCAAAAGTGTACGTAATTCTAAACACTTTTAAGTGCAACACACAGATTTCCTAACACGCTAATTCAACAAAACACTATTTTTAAATTCTATAGCTTTAATGCAAACAAGGTCATTCAGACGATGATATATAGTACGCCACCAAAAAGAAGAAAAAAGAAAAATTAAAAATATACTTGCGAAACTTCGTGAGAAAATTTTAAAAAACATAATTTTTCGTATATAATTAAACGCGTGAGTCCATGTTTATAAGTGAGTTTTTTTTTTTTTTATTTTGCATGCGACGTTTATTTAAATTTTGTCTGGCTTTAATTAAACTTTATTTAATACTTCTCTTTCAACGCAACAATTCAGGTTCTCGGAGCGAAAGTACCGTACAATTTGATCGCGAAAAAAAAACTATAATAATAATTTTTGACACACACGTGTTTTTTTCGGTCTAACGTGTCTTTATTCTCGATAAAATGGTTTCTGTTTAAACATTAATAAGACGAAACGAACAATATTCCTCTTTTTTATTTGACACTTGTTATTCAATTTTCTGTGCCACAATCGACAATAACGTTTCCTGACTCGTTCTATTCAAGTATTGTTTCTCACATAAATCACTTTATCTTAATTTTACTTGTCTTATTCCGTGTCTTTAATAAATAACAATATACGTACTGTATATTTTTATATATAAATTGCGCTGGCATTGTTGGTATATATTTTTTTTTTACTTCTGATTCTTTAAATTGCGCCATTTTTATTTCTTACATACGGATGCCGAATCGTGTTATTGTTATTTTTATGTAGAAAATACATTAATAACGGACGAATATTCATAAATAAAAAATAAAATAAAAATGGAGAATTGAACTGGGTAATGTTTTCTCTCTCCAGATGGCAGCACTTTGTTATATTGCCGTTCGGTTGCACGTGTGGATTTTAATGGCTGCCTAATTTTTTTTATTTATTTTTTTTTTATTTTTATTGATGTGGCTGTCGATTATCGTTAAAATTTATTTATGAGATAATTAAATATATTAGCCGTTATAGCTTCCTGAAATAAAGTTATATAATGGAGTAAAAATGGAGACAGTTAAAGGGTTTTTTTTTCTTGCATAAAAACTTGTGTTTACGTGTGCAATACAAACTATACGAAAGATTTTGTGAGATTTATAAAGTTTCTTTTCCTTTTTTACGCTTGATAATTACTAAATTTGAGAAATTTAAGGATAGATAGATACATTTTTATGATGCTTGATAAATTGTTGATACCATATTTAATTACTGGGAAAAAATAGTTTCTCGAATTTAATTAACTCTACCGATAAGTTAGTAATCGTAATAGATTAATCGATTTCGAATAGATTAATTAGTTTTTGATTAATTTGTTTCAGATAGTAAACAGTCGACTTATTAAGTTTACTCGTCACGTAGATTATCTACGGAAACGATGTAAATGTAGTTTTATTTTTTCGTAGATTCGTACTGCATTTAAGTATAAACTTCGCGCAAGAAAAAAAGGAAATATGGTTATCGATATATTGAATTATTTATTGATTTATATCACGTAATGATTCGTGTCTGTCGCAGCTTATTACTGCAAATATTGTGCAGATGTTAACAGTATACAGTTTTTTAATGATTACTTATCGGGTTTTTAGCAATATAATTTCTATTAGAATATTTTAGGATAGAAAAAATTAAAAAAAAAAAAATGCTGTCGCCAAGAAGTAAAATGTTTTATTTATAGAAAATGTAAGGTCGTCAGTTAGTCTTTCAACACGGCGGAGAGAATTCTCGTTTTAGGTAACTAAATTGGATTTAGTATTCATTAAAAACTATACAGTCTAAGAATAATCGTAGTTCCGCCGTTTTTATTGCTAAAAATTTGAAAAAAAAACCATAGCAGAGATGAGAAGAAAAGTAAGCTCTAAAGTATCTTAAAGATATTTCAGTGCTTGCTTTTTCTTCTCATCTCTGCTAAGGTTATGTTTTTTTTTTTTTTAAGAAAAATATTGACACATTGTTACAAATAGCTTCATCTTAAATTCAAAAATTAATCAAATCATTTTATTTAAAGAATATAAATCTCATTTATTCCATGTTACATTTTTACACATGTAATTTTATCGATGCAAAAATCCGTATCAGGTTGTTTAACTGTATATAAAAAATAACAGTAATAAAATTTCACATTAAGCTTATGATAGAAATAAGTTAATATTAAATTTTATTATTTAATTTCGAAGCAAAAAAAAAAAAAAAATCGGTGGAATTTACCAAAATAGATGGGCTTTCCTTCATTAAACATGTGGCAAATGCAACAATTTCTATTCTACTTCGCAAACATTAGTTTAACATTTATATTCTATTGAATTTCATGTTATTAAGGTTAAGTTTGTTAAACTTTGATGAAACAAGAAAATTAATTTTAATTTGTTAAAGAGCAAATATTTGCCGAACACAAATTTACCTGAGGTTTAGAAAGGTAGTCATAACATTCGCTATTCTCACTTTACATCCGTGATTTTGTCGTTAACTAATTAAACAAGCATAATTAAATTGTTGCATGCACTTATTATACTGAAAATTAACCAAAAAAATTCGAATAATTAAATGAAAAATTATGCTTAATTCGCTATTATTCTTACTTCGCTTTATCTTACTCTTTATGCTCTTCTATGCTATTTAAAAACATGAATTTAATTATATTCCTGTTTTCAAATTTTATATTCAATCTTTCTAATTTAATAAGCTCTGCAAATTTATTATCCTTATTATTGCTCTGTTTGTTTATTTTTGTGCATTTAAACTTCATTATAAGTTATTATTTCAGCTGTTTACCAATGTACTAGTAGAAAGGATTTCGCAACGTGTTTCACAACTGCATATAATAGTATTAAATAACATAATTTAAAACACATTTAACATCTAGACACACGTTTTCTAATTTAACACTTCCTGATAATTTATAGATTAAAGCAAAAATTTCTGACAACAACATTTTCGATAGCCGAAAATATCTTTCTTAAAGGAATCTCACTGTTATCTAGACTGTTATTTATTCTATTCACAAATTTAAGTAAACATTTTTATTTATAAAACGAATTTTACTTGTAAAAGAAAAAAAAATAATTCTATTTTTTTAGATAGAAAATATAACGTTTGGAGATTAATTTCTTTAAGAAATGTTGTTGAATTTATTTCTTTTTTTTTCAATAGAAAGAAAAAAATTAATTGTTTTAGTAGTATATCTGAACAAAAACATGTAGCTCTATATCTGATATAGAGCTACATGTTTTTGTTTTCTTCATATTATTTATTCAAATATATTTAGAAAAAATCAGAATTATTGAAACTTCCTTTAAAGTTTATGTAAAGTTTAAAGAATATCTATAAAAATATTTTAACTTTATATTTTTCAAATCTTGTTACGTTTTCTTATATTGATATTTTGCTTGTTAAAATAAATATTGATAGTTTAAATATATAATAATTTATACAAAATGTTATTATTTATTATATCTTTTCTAGAATTATTGCATTTCTTTCCTTATAAGCTATATTTTTTACAAAAGAAAAATGATTCCTTTTTTTCTATTTTATGAAGCTGCCACCTAAGGAAAATGATAAATAGGATGATATGACTGGCATTCCGTTACTTATTATTATTATTAAATGCCAAAATATTGTGATGAAATCAGTTAATAAGTGAAAAATGAGGATCGATGATTAAGCCGTCCCCCTTAAAAAATTTCGAAGGTGTAGATTTGGAATTATCCCGGATCTTTCATGTGGAAGTTTAACTACTTCTATGCAGTCATTAGATGAATGCGAAACATACATGTATAATATTCACTCTTTTATCTATTCTTTCATCCAAACGCAATATCTCGAAAAATTTTAAGAGATTAGTTTTTATTATTCAAAGAGTATACAGTAATTTTGAGATTAGACTAGACTAGTGTAGTTAAGCTGCCATATCACCCACTTTATCTGACCAACACCTATGATAAAGTCATCTGGAAGGTTGAAGGATGGGGTTCATCGGACCGAGCCCGGACCCTTCCTGAAAAGTTGGAAGTATGGAATACGAATATGCATCCTGATCCTTCAGGGTGGTAAGCCACAGCATTACCACGCAGCCATCCGGCCGACTATAGTAATTGTGAGAACTCTAATATTCATTTTACAAAATGGCCGATATTCGAATTATTTAAACTCTGATATCTCTCAAACTATTTGTCGTACGTGAATAGTATCATAGAAATTTGAAAAGATTTTAAACATATTTTACAACAATAGTTTTCTATAATTACTCTTTCTTGTATTTGTGTGTTGTTTCCCCTTGGTTGTTGCATTTCTTGACAAACTATCTAAAAGGTAAAAAATATATCCAAAGAAAAAATAGTATTGTATTGAAGTTTTAAAGAATAATTAATTTTTTTCAAATTGTAAGATTATTAATTGATAAATTAATCAAAAAGTCTCATGATATCCTTTTGGTCATATGAAATTTAAAAAATAATGTATCTTTGAAGTTGTTAATACTATATTTATTCGAAATATACAGTATATTATAAAGATTTGCATAATAATATTACATATCATTGATAAAAACTATACCGATATTTTTATACACGACTTCCATTTCGTGATTGTCGATCACATTGCGGCATTAAAGTGTAGCAGAACTTCATTTGGAGAATGGAATCAATTCTGTGCCAACAGGTACAGATTTTATGAATAGGTATAGGCTTGGTCTATTTGTCCTCATTCTCAATCTTATCACACTATTGGCTCTTTTCTACCATAGTTTTATGCCATTTTCCATCCTGTGTACACGAAACGGCGGAGCATTTCAGTGCCCACCTCGGTTTGCCCATACCCGTGGTGGAATCAACCGTCAGGTAAAGGATGGAGTTCAAAATAAACTGGGCCTGGCCCCCTTTGAAAAAATCTGGAGCTATGGAACCTCGAAATTAGACCGAGATCTTCCGGGGTGAAAGCTCATCACGCTTCCATCGCAACTATCCGCCGATACACTGTTGGCTTGGCTGCTGTGATCACGTGATAAAATGTTAACTTACCATTTGAACGATCTAGATTCAATACCCAGATTCTACACTTTGATTAACAAAGCCGGGATTGGATTCCCTACTGAAAAAACTTTTGGAGGTAGTAAACCGGCATTGGTTTACCACTTTCAAACTTTTTCAAAAAGAATCTGATCCAGTTTGTTGATTCCTATTTTTCACATCATCATAGGTGTGATTGACATTTGAATGCCCCACCACTTAAATGATTGAAAAGATATTGACTTGTCCATGGTGAAACTGTAATGGAAACATGATAAAGTGTTGGCTCGATCCGAGTCCCACACTTCCAGATATTTTTCAGGATGACCCCAAACCGGATCCGTTGAACTCCACCTTTCATCACATGACTAACCTCAACAGGAATATGGGGGGCCGTAATGGGCATTGGAATGGCCAGTCGTTTAATAACTTCCAGTTTAAAAGCACTGTAAAACAGCATAGAAAAGAAATATACTGTATATACAGGCGCCGGATGACCGAGTGGTAACGCTATCGGCATGCCACGTAGGAGGACCCGAGTTCGCGTCCCGGGTATACTCCTGAAAAGATTTTTCGGGTTGCTGGGCCCGGCCCGACGATCCCCGTCTTTCACCTTCCGGTCCATGGTTGGTACTGGTCTCGCCCTTTAGCAATCTCCCTATTGGAAAGGAGCTTAAAATATGGAAAAAAACAACTGTATATATACATATATCCTTTGATTTGGAATAATCTTTAACGTCATAATCTTGCTATTCAACAGCCATTTCACTATTTCTATTTGTAGTTTAAGAAACCAAAATCTTATGACTGAATAACATAGAATGAAGAACAAAACCTACTCAGAGGTTTAGCAAGTAGAAAAAGGAGGATCTTCTTTTCCTGCCCAAAATTTCTATTTTCTCTTTTCTTTGATAGAAGAGAGAGAATAGAGTGGAAAAATTGGGCAGGAAAAGAAACCGATGAAGTAAATGAAATTAGAGAATTTATATAGGATTTTTCAGTTTGTTTATTCCTGAAAGCTTTTCTTTCTGCCAGCTGGTATTTTATAAAGTAATTGTTTCTATATAAAGTTATATATGTTTCAGGCATCCTGATTCTATGTTGTGATCAGGTGATTCTTATTAACGATCAAATCTGTTAAACATTGTATAAAATTACTTATGAATTATTAATTTTTTTAACCTACCATATAATTATCAAAAAAATTAGGATGAATTGAACAATAAAGATAATCATGATATTAATAATTTGTTGCTAAGTTAATGGTTTCAGTTTGTTATATCGGATGACCGCGGTGGAAGCGGACTTCGCTTTCATCCTGAAAGATCCGGATTCAATTCCCGGGTCTTATACTTCCACAGTTCTTTTAGGAAGAGTGTGGAAGTCCGTTAAACCCTCTGATTTCCATCGTAGCCAAATAATATAAGCTCCTGATCTATTTAAGAATGTATTATGAATCATCTACTTTGGTAAAATCCATAGCAGAAGAACAGAGATCAACATGTAACCAGATCCTTTAAAAAAATCTGGAAGTGGAATCGATCACTGATAATTCAAAATGCATAAGACAAATGCGTCAACATGCCGCTGCTTGCCTTCGTTTGAAGGCTCTGCGATCAAATCTCTGATGTTTTAGAGGTTCTAATCCTAATCATTCAGTCTCATCTTTGAACATACTAGCAAACACCATTGCAAATCTAGCCAGTCCATGACGAGGTCTTAATGGTTAATCCATTTTTTATATTCCTAATGAGACTTTGAAATTTCAACTAATCAACCAAAAAAAAACTCACTCTATTAACCTTAGCATTTCAATACAAAGATTGCTTTAAAATTAATTAAAGTGATTTTATATGGAAAATATTAATCAAATGTATATTAAGTACTATAATAGTGAAAAAGATATTTATTTGATAATATTTAAAAAGTTTGATTATTAATATAAAATAAGTGGATAAAAACATCCATTTCCACGAATACATTTAATGGTTTCTATTCAGTAAGCCTATTTTTATTTTTTATTTTTTTAAATAAAAGCATTTTCTGATCAGAGATGGCGCCATATAATAATTGCAATATTTGATTGCGATTATTATATGGCTCTTTAAAACTTAATTTCCAAATAAGGAAAAGCAGTGGCTATCAGAGGGTTCGAGATGTGCGGCTGTTCCGGGCCTCACGATTTTGGAGGCTTCAATTTATAACTCAATATGTTAGAAAAAATATATTTGTATATTTTTATACTGTTCGAGCTTCAGTATTTATCAAAATTTGAAGTTCTCTATCTATGTTTTCGCTTTTCTTGTACACTTACACCACTGTATATTTGTCGATTTTGTCTTTTTTTTTTTTTTTTGAAGGCCCTCAAATATTAGTTGCCCCGGGCCTCGCATTTTCTCTAAAACTCCCTGAGAAAAGTACTATTGATCAGCATCTCTTAAATTTTTTGAAATTAA
>WUQG02085484.1:0-26692 GCA_011317285.2 Androctonus mauritanicus | reverse complement strand
CTTATGATACATGTAAAATATAGTCTCTAAAAGTCATGATATTAAAGCGACGGCGCTGACAAACAACTTGATAAATTATTTTAAATATGGCTTAATTAAAAAATAATTTCATTCTGCTAGATTTAATCCTCTTGAATTATTTCACCTTAGGCAGTTTTGCATTGCACTGTATAAAAAGTATGTCTTGATCATTTTCTGTATGCTAAAAAATATTGAAAAATTTAAAATAATGAAGTGTTTTGTTTATGTTTAATTACGTGACATTTTAATAAATCGTATTAATTAAATAAATATCGATTTAAAATGTTAAAAAGTTGTTATTTTATAAAAATCGTAATTCACCTTATTTAAAATATGTTAAAACAATATATTTATAAAAATATTATTTTCCTTATAATTGAAAATATTCCTTTACTATCTACTTTATTTTTTATGAGCATAAACCAAAATTTCATAGTTTTTGAAACAATTTAGGGTGCTAAAAAAAATAGTTAATTGTGTTAAGGTAGAGCAGCTGTCTCTCGGTATTTGGCTTGATTCCAGTGAGACACACCCTTTCCATTGATCTTGTATCTAGGATAATAACTATTTTCTCGGTTATAAGTTGTTAAGCTTAATCTCTGGCAGATTTGACTAATTATTATCTCATTTTAATAATAATAAAAAAAAGTTACTTAAGCTAAAATTTTCTATACAACATAAATAGAAAAATTTTTTTAATTAATTTTGATATTACATAAATTCTAAATTAATTCATTTTATTTAGAATTACGTAATATAACTCTTTTGATGTAGCGTTTTCACCTAGATATCATTTAATTGGTCAGTTTAAATTTGAAAATAACGAAAACAATTTCAATAGACCAATCATTAGAAATAAAAGTGATATTGATTATTTTGAAAGATTAATTGCCAAAAAATGTTAAATAACGTTATAATTTTACGATTTTAGTCTTCAGTTATCTAAAATTAAAAAAAAATTTATTCAGATAATAGATTATTTTATGATGATTTGTCTATTTTGACATTTATTATAGTAAAAAAAAACCTATTTATCTATTTTCTGATTTTATAATGAAATAAAATGCAGCTAATCTCTGGCCAACATTGTACTTCACATCATTCAATAAGTATTTTTAAAATTAGAATTTTGTATTAAATAATAATAATAAAAGTACTTTACGTGATAATTCGCTATTCTCTTTTTTTATGTATCGAAGTAAATTATCATAAAATTGATTGCTTCGCATATAGGCCAATTCTGATTTTCTTATTATGATGGGTTGGTTAAGCAAGATTCGATTGTCTTTTATCATTCATTAAAAATGTTTTATTATATCCGTATTTGTTTACTTTTCGCTCATCGACGTATTATGTAAAATTTATACAGTAATATAATTAAACTTGTCAGCTACGTTATTGGCAATGATCGGCTGGCTTAAATTAATAAAAATAAAATTAATTTTATTATACTGCATTTTAATTACCTTAATCGTATGCCTTAGTAACTGCAGGGATATACTCCATATAAATTATTTCAAAAATTATAAAAGATATAATTGGCTTATTCGAATTGACTTAATGGTGTCATCATTCAAATTTTAATTTATGTAGTTTTTAAAATTTATGTCCGCATTTATAAGCCCGATTAATAAAAGCACTTAATGTTTTTCATCGATAAAAGATTATATATGTATATAAAGTATTAAGTCAGTCAAATCAAATAAGAATTTTATTTTTGTTATAGCAGTAAAATTTCTGCTTAATTAGCTTCTTGTATAGTTATAAAAAAAAATAACCCTCTTCCAGTTTATAAAAAATCATTAATTAAAACAACACACGTTGAAACCGTTATTTTTCGAGTTTAATTTATTATTTCATGATATTTAATTAATGACTTCGTTATAACGTGAATGATTTATAAAGAGATTAAACTTTTACCCGATTGGCCGGTTTGAAATGCATTTATAGCCAATAATAACGCTTTTTATTCCTCAATCATTATCTCGGCAATTTTGTCAATAGTTGTCCGGATTCGTGGACAATGACTCATGTGAAACTGATTGCAAAATAGGACATACATTTTATTGGCTATAGAGTCGTTCAAACGACCCAATCAAAGCGCGTTAATTTATAAGTTCATTTGATAAAGAAAAAAAAACATGGGATTTATATATTTTATGAACCAATTCAATTTTTTTTCCTTATTATTATCCTTCTAAAGGAAAAAAAAAATATTTCTTGAGATAGATTATCAATGTGAGAAGGATTACACGATTATTATATTTATTATAATCGAATGATTATTGTATTATAAAATCGTTGGTTATATATAAACTTTATCCTAAGGCTATTATTTAATTAAGTTAAATTAAATTAATTAATTAATAGTATATTTACTGATAATTAAAAATTTTATATATGTGTATTAAAATATTATTATTACGAAATAATGAATTATTTGTGTTACGAAACAATGCGAATTAAATTAAATTTTATAAATATATTAAAAGAGAAAATTAGGATGAGCGATCTTATTATATTTCCTTACATTCCTTATTGTAAGAAGAAAATGGCAGAACTTTACTATTATTAAACTGCTGTGAGTCATCTGACATCTGAATAAATGTCATGAAGTAACGCGATGTGTAAAATAGAGGTTTCATACGCTAGAGATGCGTTAAATTTAGCGTGTTTATACAACATTAATTGATAAAGTAATGCAAAACGGACGTTTTTAAGATATAATTTAATGATAAGTAAAACAATTTTTCGGAGAAAGTGTTCGTTCCGTATCGTGAATACGTAACATCCAAGCGTCATATTGTCGGTTGTTTACAATTAAATTGAATGGGAGTCGGTCGCGTAGCAACGAGCGAAGATGCCACCACTAGGGGAGCCACGATCGGGTATAGCAACTGCTGCAAATACTGATGTTAGTCAGAAGAGAGAGAGAATGGTGTTGCCAAATGTAACGGGGCGGGCCCGAACACAATTTAGATAATGGGAGAGAGGAAATATCAAGTGGCATCGGAAGCTAATCATTCCGAATACGATCCAGTGCCTACCATACCGGAAGAGTATCACAATGAGGCGCTACACAACGTGGAAGAAGAACTAGATGTGAAAGGAAGGAAATCTGCCGAAAAATTATCATTAATGGAACACGAGGATGTCCAACAACTTCCCAAGGGCCCTATTAAACAAGACTCTACCGAGAAACAAGTTGTTATCTTATGTTCTAGCACTCCGTCTTCTGATGTAAGTCCTCCGAGAAGCATGTCCAATCACATCCGTCCTAAAAAGAATAAGAAGAGCACACACCGCGAAACCAGTGATACATGTTCAGATATAGCTAGTTTGAAAGAGGATTTAAAATCGCTCTACAGTAGGAAGACTAGTAGACATAACAGTATTGTTCCTCAGGTATGTTTGTTTATCTTCGGAATGCTTTAAATTCTGCATGAGTGTGTTTACAAGTTGAAGCTTCAACTTTTCGGTTGGCGCCAAGTTGCTTTAGGAAGAATTTTTATTCAATTTTTTTCGTCTTCTCTTCTTCCTCGTGAATTCAATATTTGTCTTTTTAGCGGTTGGAAAGTGAGTAAAGAGTGTTTCAAAACATTCGAAGTGGCGATCACATAAAAGAAAGCCTATTAGCACTTTATAAAATGAAAGTTTCGGCAGTTTTTTCCTCTGGTTTAGTTTAAGTTACAGGGTGTGGTTTGACCCAAATTTACTTAAAACGAGAATTCTTAAAGGTTGGTTTCCACTAATGGATTTTTAAAAATCTCACTTTTGTACCTAAATTACAGATAGTTCAATGACACGTACTTTCCGAATACTTTACCAATTATTCCATTTTTTAATAATTTTATAATAATAATATAGCATGTTATGCAATTTTTAACTTGTAAGAAGCAATATAGCTCAAGAAAAATAGCGTTTTATTGTACTTATTGTCGATTAATTGACACAAAGAGAAAATCCATTTTTCTAAAGGTTAAAATCGGTGTTTGTCCATGTTGCTAAGAATTCCGCTTGTGTTTCTAGAACAGTTTACGTTTCCTTATTAAAATTTAATATATAATAAATAAATGTAGCTAATAAGGAGAATTCAGTTTTTCTTGACTTAACAATGACGCGGAATACTAATAGGGAAAGAATTAGAAATAAAAAATTAATTATAACAACACAAGAAACGTTTCTAAAATTACAGAAATAATTGAATACTGTCGTATTGTTCCAATTATTTTTGCTGTTATAATTCTATTTTGCTTCGCATCTCAAGCATTTATAATAGGAAGCACAACAATGATCTCTTGTCTTACAAATTATAAACAATATAAAGGGAAGAACTAACATAAAGGGGATGCCAGGAAATAGTTAAAATCGATCGTCTGTAACCGTGGTAACCAAAATGGAAGAGTTAGTCACGTGATATTAGGTGGTATGCTTTCACGTGATCGGTTTAGAAGTCAGAGAAATGCATGCCAACTCAGAAACAAAACCAATTTTGCGGTTAGGCGATTTTTTCCTTCCATCTATATAAACCAAAATAAATAAAACAAGAGCTGGAAATATCGTCGTTCCGGCCAATTTTTCTGGTAAAAGGTATTATAATATCATTATTATTACTTCTAATGGAATTTTTATTATTATTCCGAAGTTATCCTAGATGTAATAATATACAAATCGACTTGTTAGACTTTTTTTCCCTCTAGAATTAGAATTGGATTTTTAAATTATTATTATTTTTTTTTCTGTTCCAAAGTATTAAAACCAAAATGTGGAATTTTGAAAAGTTTTTCTTTGGCTTCTGGAATTTTTAAAATTAATAAAATAATGGTTAAATCTTGAACACGTGATGCTATTATAAATCACATAAATCTCTTAATATATAGTAATAAAACGAAAAATATATATATATCAGCGACTGTAACATTTTTTTATGTATCATAGATACCGCATAAAGTAACAAATATAGATATATATATATTAAAGCATACACCTAAGTTAAATGTGTAAAATATTTCTATAAACATGCAAAATCAAAATTTATCCTTTTATATATATGTATATAATTTTTTCCTCCTCGGAATTAAAACTTTTGGAAATTTTCCAATCTCATCGGCTATTTTTATGGGAAGTTCCAACATTTTAAAAATCCAAAGTGAGTCAAAATTTTGATGAGTCACTTGTACATCAGTTTGTGTTACATATTGGCTTACATACACTCGTTGCATAAAGACATAATTCGATAAATGCGCTTAATTTATGGTTGCCGTTGATAGATACTTTTTGGTTCTCGATTAACTTTAGTTTATGCCATCTTAAATCTAAAAATATTTCGACTTTTATCACTTTTGTTGCATAAACAGTATAGGCCTAAAGTCTAGACTCACTCTTGACAAATACTTGTGACTCGATTGGATCGGTTCCAAATAATAATTCAAGACTAGGCTAATAACCCGAAGTTTTATAATCTATTAATTAAACTTTTGACTTTATAGTGACATTTTCTTAGCACGTAGGATATAGCGACTTAAGCCCACGATTACTTTTAGAAAGGAGCTTTTTTCGTGTTTATCTGAGGGTATAAACGGATATTTTGCTGACGTCTAATTAAATTTAAATATTTTTATCTCGCAAATGCTTAAAGATCTCGTTAAATAATATTTGGTTGGATGGTATAAATCTCCAGATGGTATGAAAAAGTTAAAGCTAAATTTTTAAAAAATCCTAAAAATTCATAAAAATTTTCAATTTAATATATTTTTACATATACTTATTACTGAAAACTTATAATTTGTTAGACGTTTCGAAATTTTTTCATTAACGCTAATTTTAAGTAATTGTTAACTTTAAAGTTCCGACTTAATTTGGAAGAAAACTTTCAGTTAGAAATAGCTTTATTAGAATTGAGCTTGAAGTTCTCTAATGCGACTGTTTACAAAAAAGTTTGACGCTTCAATACTTTAATGCACCTAATATACGTGAATGTTTAGTTAAAGGATATTTGATACCACTAAAATGGCCATAGCAAGAATTACAAGGAAATTTGGATCATTTCATTCTTTTCTGGCAATAAGCCGGGTTTACTTTAAAATATCAGTTTTTATTATTTTAGTGATTTAGACAGTAATTATTCAATGTAAATTTTAGCATATTTAAAAGTTTATTTTTTCTGTTTTAGTTATTCTTTTTAAAGGATTAACTCCAAGAGTTTTTAAATATTTTATAATTAATAAGTAAATGATATTTTTTTTAACTAAGAAAATTATCGGAGATTATAACAGTAATTCTTGCTTGTTAAACTTTATCATATTAGATCCTCCTCCACGATCCTCCCACACGCTAATTGTGCACTTGTAAAGAGTAATACTTTTCAGTAATATATGTCTTACTGCTGCAAGGTTGTTGAATCCTTTGAGGAATATAAGTATTAAGTTTATTACTAATTTTCCAAATTTAGCAGCAAAATACATCGCTCATCGACACATAATGGAAAGACAAACCAGCTTGGTTCTATATAAATCCGATTATAGACATATTCTTTTATTCTCTGTTTATTTTCCTATAATTTTTAAATGTGTTCCTATGATCCTGTGAATCTTATGATCTTCTACTGTTTCTGTAGTCTTAGTTCGTGTTAAACTTTAACTTTCCCTTCTTGGGCAGAACGAAACAATATATATTTCTTTGGCTTGTTGTTATCTTTTACTCTGAAATTAGATTTCTCAGTAAAATAATGTTATACTATCTTTCCATTCTAAACAGCCTTTTGCAGAGCATCTAAACATAGCTGTAATGTTTAAATTAGCACGCTTGATAATGACGAAACTTTCAAAACTAACAAATAGAAACTTATATATACATATACATACTTTATCTTCTTCGTTATGGAAATTCTGAAAAAGTAAACAATTAAAGTAAAAAGTATAGAAATTGTTTTGCGTATCAGTGTGTTAAAATTTCAGGTTTAAATTTTATAATACATAAATTAAAAATTATAGGGTCACTTGTAGAACTGACCTAGTTGGATATAATCCAAAACGCAAATGTATGTGATACAACTAAAAATCTAGAAAATTAGATGCGTGTAAATAACATACGTTTTGTTGTCGGAATGAAAAAGAATTTTCTATTTTTACACGTTCGATAAATTCAGGTATGTTTCGTAAAGAACATATACTGAAATCCTGTATTATGAAATAGTTTTTCATTTGACGTTTATCTAAATTAATTGACATTATAATTAAATTTATCTGTTTGTGTTTGATTTTTATTTTAACAAGTATATAAATAAATATACATGTTTAAGTTTGTTCAGGCAGTGATCAGAACACAAAAACAACAATTTCATTTTTCGATGTATTTCTATTTACTGTTAATTATTTTCCAGAAAATACACAGTTAAAATTAATTAATTTCCTTATTTTATTTGTCGTATTAACTGTATAGTTTCTGAAAATGACAATGAAAATTGAAACTGAAATAATTTTAAATGCACGTTTCATTTTTAATGATACATTTCATTTTTAGAAAATGTATCATTAAAATTAATTCAATTTCCATTTTCATTGTCGTTTTCAGAAAATATACAATTAAAATTAATTCAGTTTTCATTGTCGTTTTCAGAAAATATACAATTAAAATTAATTCAGTTTTATTTTTCATTGTCGTTTTCAGAAAATATACAATTAAAATTAATTCAGTTTTAGTTTTCATTGTCGTTTTCAGAAAATATACAACTAAAATTAATTCAGTTTTAGTTTTCATTGTCATTTCCAAAAAATGTACACTCAAAGTTAATTCAATTTCTATTTTATAATCCAATTTCCATTAATTCAGTTTCAATTTTAATTGTCATTAACTGTATATTTTCTATAAATGACAATGAAAATTGAAAGTGAATTAATTTTAATTGCAAGTTTCATTTTTAGTGATATATTTATTTTCATTTTCAGGAAATGTGTCATTAGAATTAATTCAGTTTCAATTTTCACTATCGTTTTCAGAAATACACAGTTAAAATTAATTTGATTTCTATTTTAACTGTCCTTTTAAAAAAATATATATATATATAAAGTTAAAATTAATTCAGTTTCGGTTTTCATTATCATTTTCGGGAAATATGCAATTTCAATTATCATTGTCAATTTCATAAATCATATATAGTAAAAGTAATTTTGTTTCACCTTTTTTTTTTAAATGTCATTTTCGTGAAATATACAAATATAATTTCTATGTTAAATTTCAATGTCGTTTTCAGAAAATGCTCAATTAAATTCAATATGTTTCAGCGAAAATTACGTTTTTCACGAAATATATAAGCTTATATATATATATATTTAAAAACTACTCAGTTCTACTTCACTCTATAAAAATTGAAAATTACTTATACTCTTTAACGAAACACCGTAAGATAACTCGCAGGGAAGCAAGAACGTGGGGATGATGAGAGTTTTGTGATATTTCCTCGATTAAAGTGGATATAATACGAAATATTCACAACAGCAGCCTTCACACTGGATGCCTCCACGCTAGACTGCAGGTAGTCCTGCCTTCTGTTGACGTGTGAACGAAATATCACAAAACTCTCAACTTCCCCCCACTCTTGTCTTCCCCCGAGTTACCTAATATAGTTAAAACATTTTCATTTCCTTATAAGTCCAAGTTTAAATGACGTATCAAGGGGGTTCCTGGGCCTCTGATCAAAGGGGCCTTCCGAAGAAGCTTAAGTTTTCATTTTAACTATTTAATTTTGATTAAATAAATGTTAATTATATATTTGTGTTGACACTTTGTATAGTGATCATTTTAATTAGGGGGCCCCCGGGCCTCGATAGCTGTTCCTTATTTCTCAATTGAGAAATTAAACGAAACCTCAATACAATATGTATAATTAAAAACGCTCGATAACGTGATTTATTGATTAATTCGAACTATAATAAGGCTACATAAAAAAAAACTTCCGTTCTTGGAATGATTAAAAATAACCTCTTTTAGCTACTTCCCCATTGATCTATGAAAATAGCACATATTGTGCGATTTATCAATAATACTTTGGAGATGTATAAACACGTGGCTATGATGGGTTTTCACAATTGTTACGGGGTCTTGCTTCAGTTCCATATGTGATCTATAAATAAATCATTTTAATAAAAATTTCCGATGAAGATTTTTCTTTTTTTTTTTTTTTTGTTTTTAATAATAAAATATTAATTCAAAATTATTTTTAGTTTATCACTTTTTTTTTTTTACAATGAAGTTAAAGAAGAAAATATTGCAAATGTATTAAAAAAATATAACTTATATGTTTTTGAAATTGTATCTTTTATGTATGTAAAAAAAAAAAAATACTTTTATTAAAGCAAATTATCATAATTTTATTACTTTCTATAATTAAAACTGTTTAACGTAATTTACAAATTTAAAAATATTTAAATTGTATAGCGTACAATTAAAATGCTTTCAGAAATATTTAAAGAATTTTATTTTAAAATAATCCACGTGACGTCAAAAAAATAAAATAAAAAATGGCGATAAGCAGTGTTAGCACAACTTCTTATCGTTCTTTACGAATTTTGCAACGTTTTTTCTTGTTTCCCGTGTAAAATGCGAAAAAAAAAGATTTAAAAGCCGCTCAAACATTTCATTTTATCAGTCAAAAAACACCAAAAATATTGTCGAGAAATCTAAGATGCGCTCAAAAAAGTGTGAAAATTTGCATTCAAATATGATTCGGACGTTTTTTTTCTTCTTCTTCTTTCTAACGCAAAAAATTGAGCATTTTAAAATTATATAAACAAGTTTAAAAATGATGTTTTTTTTTTTTTATTTCGTTTCTTAGTTTTTTTGTTATCAGCCAAAAAATTAAGCAACACGCAACGTATGGTCTATTCTTGCTCACCTAATATACTAAAAGCTGCATGTTCTCACAGCAGAAACATTCCATTTGCTGCCGCTCATTAAACCATAAACTACTACAATCTGATTTTTCTTACTTATATAACTATCCATTGCATTTATTAATATTTTCGGCATTCCTCCAAACTTTATTTAATAAAATTACAATATCTGTTCTGCTACTTTATTCGTACCGAGGAGATGATGATGATAATTTCACAGTAAATGTGCTAAATATTAGTAATTTTTAAGAATTAATTCCTTGTATTTTTTAAGAAAAAAAAAATATGGCAATTTTATGATGGAATATTTTCAAGTATAAAGAATAAGGGCAGTTTAATATGCAATTTTAGCATTTTTCAGCTTAAAAATTCGTTTTTAAGCTGCAAAATGCTAAAATTTTCAGCTTAATAAATTCGAATATTTAAAAAAACAAAAAATTATCAATTTTCGTACTTTAAATAATAACAAAACAAAGATTCCTCGCTAATTTTTATCATGAGAGTAGGACAGTTAAAGAGTAATTTATCTCGGCACGATGAATGCTCGTTATGTTGAGATAAAACATTCTCACGATTTTATATTTGAAGCAAACGTATTGTGGTTTGGATTCATGGCTTTTTCTAGTGATCAATGGCACCTTCATCAGTGATACACGACCATTTCCTCAGGGATCAATAGCTCTACCAGAGTGATGCACGGTGCTTTCCTCAATGATTAATGGTGCCTGCATCGGTGATTTATGACTCTTTCCTCAATGAATCACGATTTCTTTCCTCATATCATGACGATAGTTGTTTGACAAATGCAACGATCTATTCATCTACTTTGATTTTTCAGTTATTAGATTTCCATTTATCGTTTACGCTCCTGAATTAACATTTAGGAACATTATAAATAGAAATCTTTCAGGAACGATGGTAATTTATTTATTTTTTTATATGTTTAAAGGATTTTATTTGAGACTACAGTCGCGTTATAAAGTTATATCGTAATGTTATCATCCTTAAAAACATCTTGTTTTATCATTGATCTTCCGTTTTCTGCTCTAATTCTGGTTCTAAATCCGTTGATAGCTTCCATTATCGTATCTCTCCGAGATTCTCCATTTTTACACATTTTTTCTTTTTTTTTTTTATCCCAGCAAATTATAAAATCTGTAGAGTTATACAAAATTAAAAATGCCAAAGAAAGAAATGGAAAAATTGGAGATTTCAATCTGGAAAACATCATAAAGCCATCAGCGAGTTTTATGACATCAAATTGATGATGCCACTCCAAGATGTCCCAACTTTAAAAAGCAATTATAAATAAAATATTTCTTTTCTCTCCTTAATAAAATATGTTCCAATATCTAGATAATAGCAATATTTAGAGAGTAAAAAAAAAAAAAAAATCATTCTGGAGAAACTAAGTAACGAGTCTTGATTTCTTTTTTTTTTTTCTTCTTCTTAATAATAATTTTAAAATAATTTACCAATTATGGGTATTTTTTTTCCGCAAATTATTTTTCAAATGAGGAAAAAAAAAGAAAAAGAAAAAAAATTTTTTTTTTAATCATAGATTACATTTTATAATAATCTTATAGACTAATGACAGAAAATATTCATCAGCATACTTTCTGTCATTTATACTTAGATTATTAAAATAATAATAATAATACTATGGTTCTGATATTAAGAACAAAAATTTTGATACTTAATTAAACGGATTAAATTTTAATCAAAATACAGAATAATCGAAAAAAAAAATAAAAAAGAAAATGGCTGCTCGAAATTAAAACATAAAGATAACAAGGCTAATCTCTGAAGTAGATTTTATAACCTTTAAGAACTTCCGCCCTTTAAAAACGAGTGAATTTATGAGGTCAGCAAAGAAAATCGAAGAAGTTTTCACTTTGGCATCTCTTAGACTAGTCTATAAGGCGCCATATTTTATTTAGTAATTTATTTACTATATAAATGAATAAGCGATCCGTGTAAAACTCGCGATGTTGTTTAAAAATTTTTAAAAGAAAATTAACTAATATAATATATGTTTGTTTGACAGTTTTATTAATTTCTTGTTGCGTAAGAATATTTTAATTAAAAGATATTCAATTTATCTTCCGATGATGTTATATTATTTAACCAGGAAGTCACCAGGAAAAGCTTCCTTATTAGAGATTAATTCCACTAGAAGTTAAAGCTAGGAATATGGAAGAATTTGATTATGTCTGTATTTTTATTTTATTTTTTTCTAGTTTAAAGCTTTAAAAATGGAAAAACATCTGTTTACAATCGTATAGGATGTGAATAATTTTCATCAAAAATGAATAACTTTTATGTTACTGTAATTATGGAGACGTAGCTTATTATATATAATCCTTCAAAGGAAGAATAAATAAATTATAATTTTGTTACTGTTAAAATTATCATTAAGGGTTTTTTATTATTATTTTAATCGTTAACAGATTAAGTTTGATAACTAAAAAGTTGCAAAAATGTTAAACAATATTCTAGTGATTATTATTACGTCACCAGTATTGTTGCGTGTTTGAGATATTAGCCAATGAGAGAGTGTCAAACTACATAAACATTTAATTTCTTGTGCATTATTGCGAAATAATTTTGAAAAGTTGAAAAAACGTTAAACAATATTATCTAGTGGTTATTGTTACGTCAGGAATATTGTTGCATATTTGAAATATTAGCCAATGAAAGATCGTCAGACTACATAAATATTTCAATTCTTATGTATTGTTACGAAATAATTCTGAAAAGCTGAAAAAACGTTAAACAATATTCTAGTGATTATTATTACGTCACCAGTATTGTTACGTGTTTGAGATATTAGCCAATGAGAGAGTGTCAAACTACATAAAAATTTAATTTCTTGTGCATTATTACGAAATGATTTTGATAAACGTAGCTTGTAAATGATTTATTTGAAGTTTAATCATTAAGCAATATAGGATATTAGAATTTATATAATAATAAGCAAAGATAAATATTTACAAAATTCCTGTAAATTTAATTAATTTTGCGTTACAATTTTTAGAATTTTATGATGTTTACATAAAATGATGAAAATTATATTGTTAAAATAATAGATGAGTTAAACCAAAAAATGATTAATTTCTTCAGAATACTTGATAATCGGTAGTGCTAACTGTAGGACCATTATTAACTAAAGAGGGGAATTTGTTTGATATTGATTTAATTAAACGCTAAATTTAAACTTTCTCATTAGAATTCGGATTATATTAAAAGGGTATAATTTGGATTATATAATTGTTTAATTCTGTTAGTGCTTCGGGGTATATTTTACTGCTTACATTCGCGATAATTCCGTATGCATCACACCCTGTTTAACGGCTCCCAGTTCAACGATCTTTTAATTTATAAATGCCTACTAATGATGATAAAACGCGTGTAAAATTTACGTTTCGGTATGACGAGCATGCTTATCGATAAATACGCGTTATATTATAGAAATATACCATTATAACAATGTCTTTAGAGCATTTTTGCTTAGCGATAATCAGGAACTTGTTGCTTAAAAGTTATATTAATCACTGTTCAAAATGGTGTAACTTATATATATAGCAAATTTTTGTATTTTTTTCGATGTGTATTAATGTCACGAAATTTCTTCCTATAGTATTGGCTTAAGGAGTATAAAGAACTGTTAAAGGTTACATTGATTGATAGATATCTGCATTATCCTCAAATACACCTAGCTAATCTAAAGAACGAGATTTATAATTAATGACACACATGTCCGTAAGGGAAAATGTGCATTAATTTTCTAGAATAACGCTCACCAAACATGCTTAATTAATTGATAAATTTTACATTATCTTACAAGTCAACACATTGTGTTTTTCGTAACGTTGTTATCATCATCGCTATACTCGTAATGAAATGTTTCTGTTAAGATTTAATTGATAATAAACGTGATCTTGATTATGTATTAGATTATTTTAATCTCGTAAAATCGATTTGTTATTTGATATTGGGAAAGAATCGATAGAATATTAAACGATATATGATAATTAAATGTGTTATAATTTTCTATACGTAGCCAGCATGCAAAACGGACATTATGTTATGCATCATATTACATCAGCGTAACGGTTGAGAATTTAATCTAGTAAGAAAGATAGTATTACACAATCATGGCTGTTTGTATTGAAATTGGACGAAATTAATCATATTCAAATATTTTCAGAAAAATAAACCTTTTTTTTTTTTTTTTTCCTTTTTCCTCCTTACTTCTTCCCAAACTTTAGCATATTTTCCTCTCCGCCAGCAAGAGCAGTACAGAAATTGTGATGCGATTTGCAGTAATTTTTTTATAGCTAAGGGCATTTTATTCTAAGAACGCGTATAGATTTCTTAAATTCAATATTACTACCGCGGAGTCTTAAGTTTAAAATTTGTCTGGTTTCCAAGACTTAGAACCCATTTAATTAAGAGATATCGACCAAGGTAAATGTTTGTTGAGAGACTTGGCATATAAAATTATCCCAAGCGTGTGCAAATAAAAATTTAAACTGTAAAAATAAGTATATATATATCGTTCGCCTTACGAATGTTTTGCTTCAATTTATTGATAACTACGAGGCATCTCAGGCGAGTTCGAGAATGACTGTACCACACACGCACATCAGACTGGAGTCAACAAACAAGATGGCACAGTACCTTTTGCTCATCTTTTATTGCCATCTTCTCCAGTATACTAGTGGCATAAAAGAAACCACATAATCATTCATTGCTCTACTTCATGGATTTACTCTTATATGCAGATACTAACATGACTGCTGTTTCGCGGTGTTATAAGAGAAATGGTTCCTTTCTAATACGAACCATAATAAATTACAAAAAAAAAGGTTTTTTTTCGATTCGAATTATGGTAACTAGTATCATTTAATAGTAACGTGACACGTTACGCCAATTTGGCAATTTTTATATATGTGTTTCTGGTCACGTATTTTGGAAGGAAGATCAATATTATATGACTGGAAGCCATCTAATGTTAACTGGAAATTTTGTCTTTATTGTATGGAATATTCCAACGTGAATGCCAGTTCTTGATTAAATATGTTATTATCTATTTTCTCTCTTACTATATTTCCTATCTACCTTTGTCTAGTAGGAACGATCCGAAATCGTTTCTATTAATCTCTTTTAAACGTCGCGTTTTGTTTGCAGTTGTTACTATAGCAACTGCAATTTTTGTAGTCATCATTCTAGTATTTAGCAAGACAATTGTAAAAAATGTATATATTGAAATATATATAAAACACGTGTATTTCTTACTAAATTTATTTTTAAAAATATGGTAAAAAATTCCTATAAACTCTGTAAAAAATAATTAAGAAAAATTTTATTCTACATCTCTATATTCGCACAAAATATTACAAAAAAAAAATTTTATTTAATGTTGTTTAAAAATTCTCTCTTCTTTAGAAAAGGTTTAAAAAAAATTGTTCATTATCAATCAGTAAAGATGGCGAACGGAACGTCATCGCTAATTCGAATTAATCAACCAATAACGAAGCTGTCAAAGTGACGCAATCTCCAATTTTAAAAATCACTACGCCCACAATCACTAACGAGTACCTCGTATCACTTATATAACTTCATTTAAAACTCAATTAACCAATGACTGAACTAATTCGTAAATGACGCAACGAAAATAGTCCAATGAAATTTACTACCACGACCGGCTTTCCATCGATCGCGCGATATCTTTAATTATTCAAAATTAATCGAATTAATTGAAGATATATATTTTTTTCTTTTTTCGTTTTAGTTAAATATTCATTTTAATTCGAGATAAAAAAATCATTTCCAGAATTATTAAAAAAAAAAAAAAAAATGAAAGAATTATGTATACTCCATTTTCTTCAAATTATTATAGATTTTAAAATCGGATAATAGCTAACATCTGCAATAAATGAAAAGATTTATATTTGAAGGAAATAATTATCAAAATTGAAAATCTTTTCAGTAAACTGATGTTCCTTAAATTAACTTCTTAAATTTTAATCTTAACATGACAGAAAAGTTTATGGTTTTTTATTTGTTCCATTCAAAACTCACTCACACCGTTGAAACTGCTAATATTTTTGATATAAAATAAATCGATTTTGTAGTAGTTTTAAGAAGTAAAGTAATAAAACGGTAAGTGTAGCTTTATAAATTATTGTTAGAAATAAGTTTGTAGATTATTTTAAATAATAATATCGCGTGCAACCGTTAGGGGGTTGGATACGCGTTTAATTTCCCGTCGTGCATCGGTTGATGTGGTGTACGCTCGCTTTGGCAGACGATGTTCCGCGCGGTACAACGCCGTATCAAAACATGGCGGCATAAAGTTCAAAGGAAACCTAGATCCACCCAATCAGATACGGTGAGTGGATAACAATAAATTTCCTCTTATTTTTTTTATCATCAATTTTCTCCCTCGAAACTTACGCGAACTCTTGTCATAAATTTCTCTGTTTCACCAATCACAAGTGATTATAGTCGTGACGTTTACAGTCTCATTTTAAATTAAATTTTCTGGTTAAAGTTAGAAAAGAAATATTTTGGAGTAGAGTTTTTTTCTTTTATTACAAAAAAAAAAAAAAATTATATATCAATCGATTTAACGTCAGAAGAGAAAAGAAAATTTAGTATAGGTATTCATGACTAGGTACATATTTCATTAAGCTTCCATATTAGCTGCTGTTTGACTGCTTAAATCGAACATTAAACATTTACCTCCTGTGAGATTTTATAGTTCGTTCGACGAATTAATATTTAATATCAATATAATATATTCTGACAATTATTATACATATACCAGTATATATATTAACTGTTTTAAGATTTTATAAAATCTGTTAATATTGATTTCGTTTAAAAATATACGTCTGGTTTACAAGACAGACTGGATTTTTGCCAATTTCGGAAATTAAAAAAGGGGAAAAAAATCTGTAAAAAAATATCCTTATGTGAAATACGAAGACTGCTTTAGCCTCTTATTGTAGTTTGCAGAGTTTCGTGTTACAGCGTTGCGAAATATGAAATTTTTTGGAATATTTATTGATTTAAATCCGAATTTTTCTTTCCGGATTTAATTTTTCTTTATGGTTTACAACATTGTTCCGCAATATGCTATTCTACAAGCTTTTATTGTTTTAGAGTGTTACTGTTGTGTGCATTTTCTGAAATATTGTCGTCATATAATTTCTTCTAGAATCGCTATGTAGCTGCCTTGCCTGATTTATCTTACCCATACATCTGCCAAAATTTTTAAGTTATTACAGATATGGAAAAATAAAAAAAAAATACTTTGTTGGACATCTTTGAAATTTCGATTCCAGACCTTGTCAATATTCCTAAATTATTGTTCGGAGCGCCATATTTTTTTTATCAAAAGTCTCGGATCCGCATCATTAGTTTGCATCACAGTTTGGCCTAGTTTCCTAAACTCTGTATCATTCCGCAGTTGTTAAAATTAAACGCAAAATTTTAAATTACGTATTAATACTACTCAAACACAGTTTTATTCACTATATTTAAAACAGTAATTCGATTCCATTAGTTATTTTCGGTGGCAAATATTTATGTATAAAAATTTAAATTGCGTTTTGCGTCTGAAATATTCGGATGAAATACAAATAATTGGGTTTATAATCATGAATTAAATTCTGAAATGTGATACGATACTTACGTCAGTAGTGGATATAGTAACATATGAATGGATAATGGATTTCCAACTCAGTTTTCAAGATATCATTGAAAGGTAGATGCAGAAAATCTTATTACTATTTTTTTTTACTTAATTAATTTTTGTATTGTATTCTGAATTGTTTTTTTTTTGTTTAATATGTAAAAAGGATAAAAACTAAATTTATTTTAATGTGTGTATTATATACATTTTTTAATCAAACCTCATAATTTATCACGTATATAAGTTACAGGTGTTAATTAATTCTAAAATATTTTATCACCCGAATAAAATTTTAGTCAAATAGGGTGGAGAAATTAATATTGCTGTTATGAATCACGTATTGATCACTTCTTAAAATAGAAGAAAAGAATCATAAAATTAAAAAAAAAGAAAAAATGTATACGTATATGTATTATATTTTATTTTGGAAAAATTGTAGGTATTTTTTTTTGTGTGTGTGTATCAAAATATCTGTAAACTTTTGCACAGTTTGTGTTACAGTATTATCGTCCCAAAACAAGGTTCTTCTAAACATTTATCCTCACAAAACAGTGTACTGTTGTGAGGATAAATGTTTATATCTTCACAAAACAATGTTCTCTTCTAACAGAAACATTCTGTTAGGATATAAACATTTAAAATTATGTTTAAATAATAAATATTATTTATTAAAATAATTTTCATGTAATATTATTAATGCAATTAAATTTTTAATTTTGTAAAATATCGAATTGCACATCTAGAGAGAGAGAGAGAGAGAATCTTTCTTCTTTTACATGCATGATTGATTAAATATAACTTAGGTACTACATATATTGTATATACAGTGATATGTATATTGATGGAAGTGTCTGCTTGCCTGTGAAAATAATCGAAATCATTTCCTTTCATAAATGTTTTTGAATCCGCTATACGAATGTGTCAAGTTCAGTTTGTATTGAAGATAAATCAAAACATTGATGATATCACAATTCTCTTCATCTTTTATTTAACACTTCCTACAATTGTCAATAGAGAATCCATATACAGAAATGCTATGTTTACATAAAGTTAAAAGAAGGAAAACTTTTATATACATATTCGTTCTGTGTAAGAAGAAACGGTCACATCACTTTGCTTCAGTGATGCGATCTTTATATATATCAAATGATATCATTTATTTGTCTTCCAGTGGGATTTGTTCTATTGTCAAAATATTTTCTTGTCTGATTTTCTTTATTATCCTAGTATAAGAGTTTGTTCTAGGAGATTGACTATGGTATATTTTTGCAGTTTTCTTTGTTGTTTTCATCTAATAATGGTTATTTTTAGATAAACACAAAAGAAATGTTTAAGAAAATGAAATCAAAATTATCCTTAATATTTAAAAATTTTTGTTTCTCGAACACATCTATTATAGTATATAATTATAATTAATCGTAATCAAGTAACATATCACGTTATTAATGTATATAATTTAGAAACAATTAAATTATGTTTATATGGAGATATCACGCTTAGAAGATTCTAATTTGTGCTCGTATTCATACAATTAAAAGATTCTGTTTAAAATTTCTTCACGTGTAAAGGATATTAATGCTACTATTAGAAGTCAGTCCGACATCTTGTTAACTTCAGCTCCAAAAATTGTCTGATAATTGCTATTTTTGTGATTAATGAAACCATAATATTGGCATTTTCAGAGCTGTAACCATTTATAGTGGATAAATCAAAAAAATAGTAACATATGTGAAATATACTATCAGAATTTATTGAGTAAAATTGTATTTTTATATTGATGGAGTTATATGCATCTTAGTTATTTTCAGTTTTTCAAAATTTTCTCTTTTAACTATTACAACTTTTATAAAATAAAAATATTAAATTATATATAGGGAGAAAATGCGATGCTCAGGGCAACTAATATTTTTAGGCCCTTCAAAAAAAAATTTTTGACAAATATACAGTGGTATACAAGAAAAGTGAAAACATTGATAGAGAACTTCAAATTTTGACAAACACTGAAGCTCGAACAGTATAAAAATGCCCAAATACAGTATATATTTTTCTAACGTATTGAGTTATAAATTGAAGCCCCTAAAATCGTGAGGTCCCGGACAGCCGCCCCTCTTTTCTCCTCTGATAGCCACTGATTATATATCTTCAAAAAAGTGGCGAATAGTATGATTTTCACTATTATTTTATAATTAAATAAATTTTATCCATGTGTTAGAGGGTGTAGAAGTGCCGAAGAAGAGTTTAATTTTGAATACCATCTGATACTCCTGACTAATCTATTTGTATCCTTCCAAAGGATACAAATAGAATAGATTAGTAAATTTTCTTTTAATGACTTGAATTTTCGTTTTTTTTTTCATTTTACATTTCGGAAGTGAATCATTGACTTTGTATTTTATTGTTTTATTGAAAGTAAAGCTGTAATAATAATAATGTGTTTTATGTATTTTTAACACATGTAAAACTATTCATTACTGAAAAATAACCTTTTATTCCGCAGAAAACACTGTTTTCATTCTAATTTGCCTTTTTTTTCCCAAAAACTTCATCTGAAAATTTCATTTTGACACATCATTTTGATTCTTTTCCTTACAAGAATATATTATTCCACATCGCATTTATACTTTATTATGTAGAGAATAATCGGTGTTTCTGCTCTATATGTCTTTCATTACAAAAAGTTTATCAGTCGGTGAATCGCTTCATTATCGTTCCAAATTTATTAAACGTCAAAAAAAAAAAAAAAAATAATTATTTCAAACGTACAAAAAACGGTTTTTGTTTTTTTTATTTGCTTTCATACTGAACAATACTTTTCTTCTTCTCGTCTGGTTGCAATTAATTTTTTGATATCTGTATTGACTCGTTATGTTTACTGGCAATTAGTGTCAGATTTCTTTTCTCCTTAATTGATTTATAACTAGAGTGATTCACGTCTTTGGAAAAAAAAAACAATAACGAAATATTTGAATTTTGTTTAAAAAAGAAAGAAAAAACTTCTCGAGTTTTCTTTATCGTCTCTTATCGTTCTAAATAAGACTGATTAACTGATAAAAGTCAAAGGAACATTTTCGTTGTCATTACTAATTAAGATGTCAATTTTATCTTCATTTACTTATAATGCTTAGCTTGTAATTATTACAATAATAATAATTAGCTGTGAAATGATTAATACCGGCTTGTAATTGAATTAACTATAGGTACAGTAGTAGTACACGTTTGTAAAGATGTAAGTACGTCATACAATATTCTGTTGAGAACACAGTGCATGTTTATATGTCGTAGTATGTTAGGTAATCCCAAAACAATCTTGCACTTGATTATCACTTGATTGTTTTTGTGATACGAACAACAAAAAGCTGTATTAATCTTATTGTCTAGAGAAAACATGATGACGTGTCTATTTTGTATACTGAAAGCTGTATGTTAATGTTTTTATTCATTCACTAATAAATTGTGTTTATTTTTAAACAGTTGGCTGTGTTTGTCCTTTCACTAAAAAATCTGTGTCACATTCAAGTGTTTTTTCACTGCCACTGTGTCAGATAAACGGCTTTTGTCTTTTGTAATGGATTACGTTTGTGTTAACTTGTGTTATTGACGTTTATGCTAATTGACTTCGAGAGATTTTATTGGATATTCGTCAATTAGTTGATTTAGTCCGTTTATAAGACGATAGTTAAGTACATAGATCATAGACTACATAGATAAGTTTAGAAGTTATCAATATTTTCGTTCTGCGGATTTTTTACCCCCCCAAAAAAACAAAGTTGCTCTTTAAGTTATACGTAATTGGATTTCATGCGAATATTTGTCAATATTAAGAATATTGACAATTATTTCTACTTATATGTTAATGTTCCTTACTGGAATATGCATATTCCCTTATATCTACGGAAGACATCGATATTAAACGGTTGTTAATGAATTAATGAGTATTTTTGAAAGTAAAATATCTACTGTTTTAATTCTAAATTAGAGATCTAAAAGATACAGCAGCATATATTGTCGAAGGCTCACAAACTGAATTTCATTCGCTTTAATTACCCAATAAGCTACACACTCATGGGAATGGACATTGTTATCGTTTAATGTAGAAGTGTTAAATGAATTTGCATAAGAACTTTCTCTAACTAATGACGATTCTACTTTATTTACGAGACAGCATCATCATGATGGAAATCCATTTGTTATCAGTAGGAATTTGATAACATCGCTGAAAGCCATCATCATTCGATTTCCTGAAGTCGTTTTGAAGTTATAGTAAACTGCGAAAAAAAGATTCAAACTGTTCTCTTCAGTTCAAGCATTCGTGTTCATCCACGCCGTTGCAAGTGTTTTTATTTGTGACGTTAGCCGAAAGGAACACACGGTATCTATTATTCTGACGAACTTTGGTATAACGTGGGCGTAGGTACAACTGCCTGTGGCTTCGAAACTCGCCTGATTCCGTATTGTCTTCTAGTCTGGTGGAACAGTGAAGTTACGTATCGATCGACTTCTGGTGTTATAATCTGTCTGCGTCCTTGCGATGATCTTCTATTGATTATTTTACTTTTTGTCCACATTTGCCGGACGACGCCACGGGTGACATTCAGCCACCCCACCACGTTTCCTTCATTAATAGATTCATATGTTAGCATTTTTACGGGTTTCATCATACCAACGCTCGTTACAAACAGAATTAAAAATTTATGCTGCCACAAAAAAATTAATAACAATTAACAGACGTGTATATGTATTTATTTTTATAATTAAATTCATTAATTAAACTTACAGAACTGTAACCGTGGATTCAAATCGTAACATTCAAGATTACGTGACATCACAATTTAATGTTGAATTATATAACTGGAAAGTATTTATGACAACACACTTGATTCGTGTACCTTTAACAACTAAATGACAACGTCACGAGAATAAAAACTTCAGTAGAAAACTTAAAAAGATATTGCTTAAGCATTCGTGAAGTCGCAATACGATAATCGTTTAATTATTTACAATAAAATTAAAGTTTTAATAACATTTTACTGAAAATTTTCCATGGGAAGCAATTAGGAACTGAATCACTTCAAACTCTCTTATTGAGGAATTAATTAGATCGTATTCACGTACAAACGTACGCATAATTTAAACAATAATAGTATTTTTTTTTTTTCGTTCATCACGTTTCGGAATGCAAAAATTAATCAATTTATGATCAGAGATGAAAATTGTCATGTTTTAATCAAAAATAACAGAACTAAATGGTCCAAAAATTGTAATTAATTACTCAACGAGTTAATTAAAAGCGAACAATGGAATTTACATAGCAAAATGAAACTGTAAGCACAGAAGAGAGCGTGTAATACGGTTCTCATTTCTCTTAAAATTATAATTAAAATTTTCTTGAAAAATTTCTGGATAATAGCCAGTTCTTTAATGGTGATTGATTACGCTTTAAATCATTCACTAGTTTAAATATTCAAAACGTTCGTCTACTTCTGTATAAGACAAATTTGATAATGTTTTAACGTATTCTGCTCGTCTAAATTTATTTATCGGAAGTTTACGTGTGACAGAAATTACGCGTATTTGTTACATATTTAATGTTTCGAATTACGTACTTTAATAAAGCGCTATTTTAATTTTATATGAGAACACCATAATTTAGTTTAGTTTCGTTGCATATTTAAAATTATTCTATCTTTAGAATTTATCTAACTGTTAAAATACGGTGTGCAGTATATCAATTATAGCAGATAAACATCGAAAGCAATTATTTCGGAAGTAAAAATATTACAGGAATTTAATTATACAGTTTTAGAGATTCTTTTCATTGATTGGTATCTTTCATCCGTCCACATGTTCTTTCCATTTTTAATTATTTTCAAATCTACCTACCTCTACTGTTAGAGAAGTCGACAAGAGGATTATTAAATAACTAATTTGAGAGGTTTTATTTTAATCGCTGCGTTACGATGTTCTAAAGATTTTTTAAATTTATTATAAATGCAATAATCTATACTTCAGTGGAAAACAATAATAGTAGTAAAAATTTTTTAAATTACCATATTAAAATATTCGTCTAGGTTTGGCGTTTTCATTAATTTACGTGAATGCGCTTATTTTTATTAAATAAAATAATATGAAATTATGAAAATTTAACATGTTTGCACATAAAATACAAGCTAATGTGTATTTCTGACAATGAACAGTGTTCGCATAAAGACAAGAGTATTGATGTTGATCACTGTTTTGAATATGGTAAAAGCTAACGATGCAACACCAATATCCTTGCCTGTACAACATCAATATCCAACTAAAGTTTTGGTTATCAGTATGAACAAAACAATGCTGCAATATTACAGTTGTCTTTGTAGTGAGGATTATATTGCAGTAGCAAAAACGTGGCTAGAACCAATATTGCAAAATTGTACTTTCTAAGTATGACACCTCTACAAAGGTAGTTAGCAATATATGTAATTTATTTATTGCTAAATAATTTTTTAACCTTTTCATGTAATTTTAGTCATTAAATTATTGTCAATCTAGCAGTATTAGTATTCAAATTGCACTGCAACCGTATACTGATGGCCAAAACATTGTTTTGACCATCAGTATACCGTATACGGTTAGACATTTTCGTGTACATCGATACACGTTTATATAGCACTATTTTATGGCATAATTTTCGCGGAAATAGCAGATTCACGTAATATATCGTTATGAAATGAAAAATGAACATGTTTCCATATAAAATACAAGTTGATGTGTGTGTTATAACAATGAGCAATGTTCCCACAAAGGGAAAGGCATTATTCTGACCATAGTCAATGCAATGTCCACACCAGTGTCCAAATACAACACCAGTATCTAACTAGTTTTGATTACCAGTATGGACAAAACAATGCTGTAATACTAGAGTTCCTGTCTTTGTACTGAAGATTATATTGCAATAGCAAAAATGTGGCCAGAACAATACTGCAACGGCACAATTGATGGTGAGAACAACGTTTCGATCATACAGACATTTTCGTGTACATTCGTTACATCGAGACACGTTTATATCGCAGTATTTTGCGGCATAATTTTCGCATAAATTATTCTGTGCAACGAGATATATTGTGGTAACTTATGTATCCTTCATGTATAATAGTTTATTGGTGAATATTATGACTATAAGTATTGTCGAGTGTATTTTCGAGCAAATGTAGGCGATATTATTGATAAATTTTTCTTTTTTCTTAAAAGGTGCTGTCCCTCGGAGCGGATGTCCTGCCCGAATACAAACTACAAAAGCCTAGGATCCACAAGTGGACAATTCTTCATTATTCACCATTTAAAGCCGTGTGGGATTGGATTATATTATTATTAGTCATATACACGGCAATTTTCACGCCTTATGTTGCGGCATTTTTATTAAACGAGGAGAAATCCGAAAACAAAAAATCGAAAAGCATGGTGAAGATCCCATCATGATAATAGATCTAATAGTGGATGTGATGTTTATTATTGATATTTTAATTAATTTTCGTACAACTTATATCAACTCGAATGACGAAGTTGTTAGTCATCCTGGTAAAATAGCCGTTCATTATTTGAAGGGTTGGTTTTTGATTGACGTTGTTGCTGCTATTCCTTTCGATCTCTTACTAGTGGGTTCCGAAACGGACGAGGTAAGTAAAATTTATTAAATATATAAATAAATAAATAAAAATTTTTTTAATTATTACGGTTAATCGGATGTTTTACACTTCATAAATCCGGATAATAATTGCGTTTCGAGCCAGATTTATCACTCATAAAAACACCCAAATATATGTAAATTCCGTTGTTTTCGAAGGCACTGTTGTTATGGTTTATAACTTCAGTTTATTCTAATGTAATTTTATTAAAAATTGTAAGTGAAGTATTTGTAACCTAAATAGTTCGTTAAAATTAAATATTTGGCAACTGTTAATTTGTTTATCGGGTGTTAAGTTAAAATTTTTGAGTGATGAAACGGGCCAAATGTGAAGTAAATCAAAAATTTAAAATTACTTTTTATTGATGAAATATTTATTGTAATTTTTGAGTAATTTAAATGTACGTTAATCCTTTAATATATTAATTATCTTATCACTTTTGAATCCTGTTAACATTAACTATGTTTCCGTACAATAACTCTTGTCGTAACCTCGTGTACATGATCTACATATCAGTTTCGTATTGCGATAACTAGAAAAATTTGTCGTTTTGTTCATGACTGTATTGTAACTTTGTCTGCTAGTTAAATGAAACTGCATCTTAGGCATGTATAAATTATGTATAAAGTATTTGCATGAAATATATTATCATAAATTATATATATATATATATATATTTTTACTACAGCATGAGTACGAAATAATTAGTAGAAAATTCCATATTAAATTGTTTAGTTTTATATCTATATAAATATGTAATGTTTTAATGTGTTTTAACCATTTAGATGTACGGTATATTCATGTTCATGTATGCTAATCACGATGTAAATCTTCACTCTAATTGTGTTCTTGTGTGTTGCTTATGTACAGAATGTATAGGCCTATTGTAGTCTTGTAGTCATGTGTTTATATATATTTATATATATATATGTCATCTTCCCAAGTGTGAAATGTACAAATCAGCCCTTTTTGAGGATTTATTTGTGTAAATATTTTGATGTATTATGCATTAATGGAAATTTTACTGACATCATACACGGTATTGGCCTTTGGCATGTCTAACATAATGGTCAACTAGGGCAGAAGTAGACACGATGAGTGACAGCATTGCTGCCTCTTTACTTTGAGTGTGGACAAGTGCTCTGCCACCTCATCATTATCAAATCATGTTTAGGTCATTTTATGATTTTTAAATCACGATTTTGTTTTCTTTTATTTTACTTCTAACTCTCATTTTGGGTTAGTAAAATAAAATTATCTTTTTTATTATTTTGAATTTTTAATTAATTTCTTAAGTGTTATCATAATCACCACACCGTAAGTATACAGCGATGCATCTATATCATACATCAACTCATAACGAGGGAACAATCACTTTTAGTGCCCCAGTTGACGCTAGATTGAGATGAAGG
>WUQG02085483.1:0-60649 GCA_011317285.2 Androctonus mauritanicus | reverse complement strand
AAATAACTTTCTTTAATTCCACATAAGAAACTTAATTTTTATTAAGAATATTAATAACACAAAACATAAAGAAAAAAATATATACGTAACACCTTAAAAAAACAATATATATCAAACAAAAGGAATGAAAAAAGTATACAGCCTATATAACATTCATTTAATAATTATGTCGTCTTTACCGCCGTTCATTAAAAATGAGAACAACGTTCTCATTTTTAATGAACGACGGTAAAGAAGATATAATGTTTTTCCTTTTCAACAATATCAGCTTCACTTTCTGAACTTTTTTCCGCATGTTAAAGTTTGTGTAGCTTCTGCCCTCTTTACAAAATTTAACCCGCTACAAAACAATCATTCTTTAATACATATTCAAAAAAATTTATGAATAAAAATGTATTTTTTTTCTTCATATTCCTCTATTGAAGAATAAAAACTTATTTTTTATCCACGAACTGTACGGGAACTGTTTCCGTTTAGAACACAAAATAATCAAATGGAGAAAATTAACACAATTTCAAAATTAATTGAATTTTAAATCGAAATCGAAAATAGCCTACGTATCGTCCTCTCACAGCACACTAGCGAAATTGCATTTATGACTAATTTTAGCAAAGTATTTACCAATCATTGCATTTTTTTGTGTATGTTATACCTTGTATATCCCTAGTATGGATTTAAAAATTATTAGAAATGTTTTGTGTTGTAAGAGAGTAAATGTAACTTTCTAAAAGTGTTAAGTAAAAACCGCGTTGTAGAAGTACCGTGTTATATGAAGATTTCCGCAATTTTCAAATCGTGTTGGAGCGAAACCGTGTTATATGAGAACGTGTTATAGGAGGGATATCTGTATTTCAAATATGTCATCTGGAATGTATTTTAAATAATAAAATTCAAAATTCTTTTTATCAATATTCTTAGAATATTTATATTATTTGTTTGAAGTAAAGAAGAAGCTTTTTCTGTAAGAAGCCTGTAATAATTTATAAACTATTATGTACTGTTGTATTTCCAAAATGTTGGTGTTGACAATTCAACAAAATCAATTGCCTTATTTGATATTTAAATAAATTAAAAATATATTACTCTGTACTTTAAAAAATATTGAAAATTATTTTTAAAAAATTCTTAATATTTATCAAATTTATGAAAATTTAATGTATTCGATTTGGTCAAACTAAATTTTCATTGAAGTAAATTATTAATAATTTTAAAAAATTTATAGTAAAAATTTCCTTTAATATTTAAAACTTTTTTTACACTTAAACATTTATATAATATGTAAACTATATTATTTAATATATTTATATTAATTTTCTAACTTAAATCTAATTTTATAAAATTCTATATATTTTTATCAATTTAAAATATTTTATAGTTTATTCATGTGCCTTAAAATGTCTTTATCCTGCGGGCCTATTTTAATAATATTCAGATAGTAATAGAAGAATTGAAGTTAATTATGCCTTATAATTAAATTTTCCTTACAAATGGGAATTTTATTCATTAATATTCGCATCATAATTTTATAGTAAGTATGACTTGAACAAAATGTATTTCAGTACGAATATAAAAAACAAAATGTATAATTACTCTTTATTTATAAATATATTATTTATATTACAGTAGTAATTATTAAAATATTTAATGTTACAAGAATTTAAAATTTAATCAAATTTAAATATTATTCCATGATTTTTAATAAATAACATCATAAGAAATAAATTCATAATTATATAATTTTTGATTTTTGTTCTTTCTTAATTAAAACGTTTAACAAAGAATATAAATCTTTGAAATGAATCTATTAAATATTAAGTCTGAAAGTGTTGACACTATTTTAATTATAATTTAATTGCAAATTTAACTTTTTAACTATTCCAACTCTCATGAAACCCTAATCTTATTTTATGTTAGCTGCAAGAACTTAGGGGAGAAAAATAAATAAAATTAAGGAATTGCATTTTGAGAAATTAAGAAATCCACGTTTGAGTCTAAAATAAAACTATTAAGCCGTCTAGACAAAAAAATTTTTTTTTTGTGTTTAACAAAAAGTCAAAGCATCAACATTTATAATCAATAATTCTGTTGTTTACGTTTAATTTCTTGATGTTTTCATTTTTATTTAATTTTTATTTCTGTAGCATATAAAAAATATGAATAAGTGAGGTCATAATTAACCAATTTTTCTAAGTATAGTGCTATATTTATATTTTTTTTTATTCAGTTGATACTCATTTCGAGAAGAATATATTAGATATATATTTTTCTAGATATAATTATGTTAAAAGAACAAAAGTTCTTTTAACATAATTACATCTAGAAAATGTAGCTAGTCACTACAATGCAGTATAAATTATGTAAAGAAAATCAATCTTTATATATATGAAATATTAGCCATATGTCATATTACCTAAACAATAAGTAGTAAATATTTTGGTATTATTCTTATTGCAACTGAGAAATCAACCCTGTTGGACATTCGTGGTTACAACTTCGTTCAGATAACAGAGAAACAATGGTATATCATCCTTCAATGTCAATGTATTTCTGTTTCTTCGAGAAAATGTTATCGTTTGTTTTGTTGTGTAGAATCAGAATATTCCAATGATATCATCCTTTCTTTGATAGTCACCGAGATAAGATCCATCTGCTTGGCAACGTTCTTTATAATACAACCGAACATATTCCTATTTACCGTTTATACATATGGCTGACTCATTTATGCAGATCTTAAGAGTGTCAGAAGAAGCATAATGAATCAAATCTAATGTCGGGATTTATACTAAACATTTCATTTATATGAGATATCATTAACAAAGATTTATATTGAGAATTTGTACAAACGACCTACGACTAAGAAACGATGAGAAAAAAATATAGATGTTTACTTGATGTAAATAGAGGGAAAAAATAAAAACTAAATAAACCTTATCTCCTTAGAAAATCGAAGAAATAGTTTTTAAAAAACATATCTAAATAAAACACGTATTAATTGTTTTAAACATGGTTTTTATATGATAATTTTTATGATTAAAACAACTCAATTAAAAAATCGATATACTAACTCGAACACTTTTATATAAAAATTTATTTGATGGAGTCAAATGCCAGCATTGATTTTGTTTAAGCGATGAGTCGGAAAAAGTTATTTTCCCAGCATTTAAAAAAATAAAAATTTATTTATCAATTTATCAGCGATTATGTATATAGGTTTTTAAGAAAATCATTTAATTATTTTACTTATTACTTTATTGAACTCGTATTATTTACTTTGATTGCGTATAATGTCGAAATTATTTAGTAAAACAAAAAAGCAATTAAAAATATTCGAAAACAAGGATGAATGTATTTTGTAAAAAAATTTTGCGAAAAACGATATTTATTTATTTATTTATTCAAATTAATTTGCTTAATGATATTAAAATTATTTGTGCTCATTCATCTGAAAAAGTTTTATTTGAATACTCTACTTAACTGAGCAATTTACGAATTTTATATCATTGTCAAATTCCGTTTATTTTTATATTATTTTTAAACATAATAAACATAAAATAATTATATAATTATTAAACTGTTGTTACGATAATTAGAAAGCTATTTGTTTAAAATCTTATAATGATTTTTAACAAATTAAATGAATATAACGTAAAACATTTGCGATAATTCGACTTGCGTTAAATAAAATATTTGTGAAAGTTTTAAATATTGAAATTCCATTTCGTTAAAATGCTATTTACACGCATTAATGAATTTATAATCTTATAAATTTATAGAATATAAACTGTATAATGCTACTTATAACATTTTAAAGTTTTCAATAATTTATTTGTTTAATGATCGATGTTATGAATACTATTGCAACCGATTTAGTACACAGTTTAGCGTTTAAATTGATTCTTTTGATGCAGCAGATTGTTATATTCAACTTAATGACATCATTAAGTGATAAAAAAAATTTTTTTTTACCTGCTCTCTTAAAGTATAGATACTTTTCAGATCTAGAAAGCTGTCTGTAACAGAATACGGAAAGAAAACAAATGACCGATTCCTTTACAATCTAACTCATCAATCCGAAGTGGAACCATCTTTTCTAACAAGACCGCCTATACAGATATATCGTAGTGACATAATAGCATTTCTAATCATCAGAAATGATCATACGAAGAAAATAAGTAATATTGGTTAATGCGTTAGAACGGTTATCTTTCTCCTGAGAAAAATGATCCATCAATCACAATCACTAAAAATTATCCGGCTATATCTTTAAAATTATACAATAAAAAGACAAAAATTGCTCTTTTGAACCGAATATTTTAAGCAAAATAAAAAATATTAAATTTCGATATGGATGTAGAAGTAAATTTTACAGACAAAATTAATTGCATATCTTTAAGAGTGTTTTTTTTTCGTCGTTACGCTTATATTAGTTGAGTTATAGAATCGGAAGAAAAATTAAAGATAATTCGATATTTAAAAATAAATGTAAAAGATATTGTGAAAATTCCTTCAAAACATTTTCCTTTTCATAATATCGTCGGAATTCCAAAGTTGGATAGAGCTAATATTTATCTAGAAATTCCTTAAAGATATTTAGTCTGTAGGGTCATATTAACCATAAAATAAATATTATTTCAGAAATAGCATTTCATTAAGCGTTATTAAAAATTTTCTCAATATTTAATTTAAACATGACATTCGTAATTTTTCGATCTTTAAAATTTGTAAAAGAAAAAAAAGATTTTTTTTTAAAAAGTTTCGTTTCAATTAAAATTAATTACGTCACCTATGCAGATGATCGGATACAATTCTTACCCTTTTATCAAGCTAATCGACACCGACTATTGTTTGCTATACCTTCTTTCAACATTAGTATCGTATAACACATCTAATTGCACTTGTTATCGCCTATACCGCCATCCCAAGACGAAATACCTCATCACACTACTCTGCGTTGTCGACATACAACGCAGGCGCACTGAGGCAAAAGGAGCGGTCGTCCCATCACTTCAGTCTGACTACAGAGCTTACAGTGAATAGACACTAGGACCTACCCCGCTAGCTACTGATCCTTCTAAGCAACAAGCTGTCAGAGAATTATAGGAGTTTCTCAGACTTAAAGTGAAACAATTCAGTTAAAAGCTTTAGTCCGCCGAAATTTTGCTAAAATGTTGCAGGCAAAGTTTCGCATCTGGACTAAATTTATACCAATTTGTTCGTTGCTGGTCACCACCGCTTCGCTACCAGAAGTTATTAAGATAGGTGAGTGAGATTTTTCCCTTCTATACCATTTTTAAAACACTTTTTTTTTAACTGTACGAAAATCGTACTAAACTAATTATCGGCGTAACGAAGTACGTATGTTTGTTGTACGAAAGAGTGAAATTTTTAGACTCGATTAGATTTTTATGTTTCGTAATATTATTTTTTTTCTTTTTTAAATTGACCTTTACGAGACCTTTTAAGCAAGAAAATTTCGTTTTGGAAAACTTTTATTGTGCAGTTTTAAAAGAAATTTTTTATGTAAGAAAAACGTAATTTTGTAGTAAACAACAATAAAATTAGCTTTTATTTTCGTCAATTCGAGACATTCTTAAAGTTTTAAAACATATTTTTACTGGTTATATATAAACTTATTATTTGTTTTTCGAAAATATATTTGTCTAACAGACATAAATGTTTACAACATTGTATTAATTTATTAGTTAAAACCTGAATATAATTCTTGTTATTATGGAACTATAATTTTTGTCATTAATTCAATTCTATAATTAATTTATGATTAAAAATGTGTATGTATAAACTGTACACATTCTACGCTGTTAAATATATTATAATAACTGATACATTTTTCTCAAAGTTCAGTTTCTATTCCGATCATTTATAATAAAATATCATCAAAATTCTTTTGATCAATTTAGTACACTGGTTATTTATCTTTTTAAATATCTTTAAATTAATAAATGGATGCCAGAGCAGTTTTTTTTATATTAATTACTATCGATAATTGAACCTAGCCTAGTTAAAAATGGAATAATTGTAATTTTAAAAAAGTATTTTGTTTTTTTTAATAATTATTTGTGTGAAGCGCAAAGAATTAAGAAAAATTTGATTAACGTTCTTATTGATTTGTAATTAATGAAAATAAAGAAAAGTTCGAAAATTGCATTTGAAACGTTATCTGAAATAATTGCAACAAATGTTCCGAAAATATCATTATTTACAATAAATAGTGTATCTCATCTGTAAATGCATTTTTCGAGTATTCATTTTCAAGTGGATTAGCCATTCTTGAAAGTTAATTAATAATTCGCTTTGCTTTTTTCAACATTTTACTAATTTTTTTTTAATTATGTCTAAATCGTTCATTAATTATAATGCTTTTTCTATAATTATCTTACTTACTTTGTTACAGTCGAGTAATTATAACCATTCAACAGGCACTCTTTTTGTCATGAGTATAAACTTGAGATTTTCGATCGTCTCCTTTAGATCCAATTTGTTTATTGAAGAAAAAAAAAAAAGATTCTTTCCCGAAGATAAATTTATTAAAGGATACAATAAAATACAATGAGACGTATAAGTAACTTTCTTTTTTTCTTAAATTCGAATATATAAGTAGGAAAATATAAAATTATTGCGTTAATAAAAGCTACAAAAATTTCTTTATGATAAAACGTGTACTAACGATATCTGCTTATGACAGCATTGCGATATCAACATGTGGAGGAGCGTGTTCTATCTAATGACTTCAGTATGCCGAGAAAAATTTTAAGTGTTTCTCGATGTTTAAACTTGCGTTTAAATCCGAAATATCGGCATTCGTTACATGTATATCTAAAACAATCCATTAAAATATCTTTAGCTTCATTCGACTATCAACAAGTATGTATGCATCAGCGGAAATGTTTAAACCATTAATATGCATAAGGTATTGTTACTGACGCATGCTATACGTTAATATGTATAAGAAAATAATTTTTGTTCTGTGCGAATTTAATAATATTGGAAAATAAATGAAATTATTGATTTTTGTCACTATAAATGGATATTATTATTATTATTTTATTTTGGTCAAACAATAAAAGTTGTTGTTAGTCGCTAAGTTAAACTTGTATAAAACAAAAGGAAAGAGACAAAATTCAATAAATTTCTAAGAGTAATTTATTCAAAAGGCTCAACCGAAGCTTAATTGAAGTACAGATGATGACAACTAATGTCAATGAATATGCAAAATATTCACGTAAGTGTTGTGTAGTATGAAGGATACTTGATAATTTTCTATTATCATCATCTGCTTATAAATCTAGAAAAATTATTGTGTGTTATTAGGCCTATATGAAAATTTACGATATTAGTTAATGAGAACATCTCAAATTAAGGTAAATTTAAAATTCAAAATTCTTGGCTTTCGTTATTTATATATATTTTTCTAGATATGAAATATATATAATTGAATTAACAAATACAGTATTTAAATATTTAAAATCTGTTATAACCTGTCGAAAAGATAATATTTAATCATTTTGGAGAATTTTTCACTAATCACTCGTAAAATACTTTAAAACCATTTATTAGAATTTAAAAAAATAACTTTAATAAACTTACCATACGAATTTTCCATTGGCCTTTTATTAAGAATATTTGCAATTTTATATACATACTTTGTTTATCTATATTTTTAATGCAAATTGCGAGTAAAAGAAAGAAACAAAAAACTTAACATGAAAGAATAAACACACTTCGTAAGAACAACTGAAAAAAAACCGCAAATAATAAAACTTTTATAAATGTTCAAAATTCAATAAATTTACTTACAGCAATTTTTGCTAATAATTTATTTACAGTTAGAAGGTTTTAAATTTCTCAATGCAAATCTAAGAAAGAATATATACTCGTATATTCTTATAAATTATATATAAAATAAAAGAAGAAAATACAATAAAATGACAACGGTTACTGTGTCTAGAATTCGATTTCTTAAATGTAGCGAATGAAAAACTCTATACAGAAAAATTCTCTCCTGTAGAAGAATGACATTTTTCTTTGTTTAAGTTACAAATTCTAAGTATATTGTTTAGAAAATTCAATGAAGAATTCCATCAGTTCTTATACGCTTGGTGTATATATTTATATATATATAGAAGTTTTTCAAATGTTTGCATTTTTACTTTCTTATTTTGATTCTCTATGGTTGTTTCAATAACCATGCATATTTCCTCTCCCTTTTTTTTTTTTTTATCTCAATTTAATATTTTTAAATCTCAGGTGGATAGTGTAATATTTTTAATCATAATAAAAAATTTCTGTTTCAGATTTTTTTTAATAAATTTTAAAATAGTCTATAAATAATTTGAATGCATTTAAATGTGTTTCTGATATAAAACAGAAAAATAAAATATTTTCTTCGGAGTATTATTTCACCCAAATATTTGATTTTAATAAAATTCTAAGCACCGAATTCATATGTTCGTGAAGTTTAATTTATAAATATTGACAATATTCTATAATAAAATAAAATTTCGTTAATTACTTAGGAAAAGTAAGAATAATCATGAATTTTTCATTTCATTACCATACATTTTTATATTATTATTATTTTTTTAATAACTTATATATTTTAAACTGCAGAAATGATGGTAATAAACAATTTTTTCTTATATTTTAAACTATAATAATGTTGATAATAATATATATATTTTCTTTTTAAAATAATAAAACAAAAGATAATAAGTTTTTATTATCTTTTGTTTTATTATTAAAACCAAAAAAAGAAAAGAAAAAACTAGGACGAAATGCAATTATGAAATTTTATAAAGTACAGAAAGTTGCATTATTTAAATTAATTTGTGCAAATGAATTCGATTTTTTAATAGAATAATTTTATTAAACATGATCGATATTTATTCTCTCATTTTTCTTTCCTGTCGAACTAAACTTGGTAGACCGGTATTGTCATAAACCTAAAGAAGGTAAGATTTATGATTTCGTGCTTAAAAAAGAATAGGGCATTAAATATGAAACAACTATATGGTTGATTAAATACATTGGATAAAAAGTAATGCACTGACTACTTAATAAATGTGAAGAATTAATGTTTCGATCTTGATTAAATTATACTATACATTTAGATATACAGTATGACTCTTCGTATTTATGTATTTATGCTTAGATAGTTGCATACACTGATTTTATATGCATTATTTAATATTAATGATGATAGATATATAGTTTACTGCTTTAAAGTTGAATCTGTTTTTAACAAGATGTTTGTTATGTCAGCATAAGAAATAAATTTAAAAAATATCTTAGTAATACCAATTTATAAGTAAAATAAAATTTTATGTATTAAATGCCAAGAAATGATTCTAATTCATGAACGAAATATTTATAAATATATTTAAAATTATATGTTGAGCTTTAAATTTAGTAGTAAACAATTATTCGCCCTCATCTTTTGTTCGTTGTTATCAAAGTTAACAATCTCTTATTTAAAAGTAATGCTGAAATGGAAAAAGTGCAGTTATATTATGTTGAATTGAAAGATAAATGTGAAACTTTACATATCGATTTTGATTTAAATTTCACTTCTAGAAAGAATTCTGTTAACAAAAGATACGGGCTGATATCTAGCTTTTAAATGTAGAGCATTTCATTTAATGGAAATGTTGGTTTGAACGTCTTCGAATAGAAATAAATAAGAGAATTATTTAAAACATTATAAACCTCTAATAAGTGATTAATTATTAATAAAAAAATTATAATAAATTTAATAAACTAACAAATATTGATGATAAGTTTGTATGCCATTTAATATTAAATTTACTAGCCAGTTTTAATAAAAATTTTAGTCATTTTGTCCGTCAAAAAAATATCTCTATAATTACATTTCGCAGAATCAGTGATTTTTTTTATAGGATATTTTTTGTTATTCAAGCTACATGCTTATTCATTTTGCATGTTTATAAAATTCTGACTCAAAAATAGTTTAAAAATTCTATACGTTTACACTGTGCATAAATAATTATATCATTAATCGTCATTTTTTTTTTATTTTAGCTTTTATTTGTGTAATAAAACTTGATTTTAATTTGTTCAAATAATGAAACTTTGGAATCATTAACAGGACATTTAAAGATTTTTTTTAGAATGATGTAACGAATCAGGATAAATTTTGTGTAATACAAACTTATAGATATTCTTCACACATTATAAATATCTGGGAGAATGTCGTTCCATATCAAATTTTTAATCACTTCAGATCAATAAACACACGTGATACTTATTTTTCTAATCAAAATATAATATAATTTTAAAGAATTCCTATATAATAATGGATACAATGTTGCTAATGAAGAAAAGAATAAAAATTAATCAAGTGATAACAATTTATAGCAATTTGAATATAATTATTGAATGTTCATCATAGCTATGTTAGTGATTATTAAAAGAATTTTAGATTATAAAAAAATGTTTTAAAAATATAAAATTTTAAATTTTATACATCTTAACCAGTTTTGACATATAGACAGCGTAATAACTTTTTTTTATTGAATGCGGTGATAGACACGACGAATATTTATAGAACATAAGTTTTAAAATTAAAAAAAATTTTTTTAAGAGAAATATGTTTTGCTAATTCAGTTCGGATTGCTCTTTACATATTAAATATCAGGATGAAAAATAAATATGCTGATATTGACGATTAAGTTTCAACTTGGAGTGATCGATTATGTTATTTGGTTAATATGAATAAGTTTACATTTGAGCACAGTCAAATATATAAGCTTTTGCCAAAATGCTTGAGCACTTTGAAATTAATTAAATTTAACGTTATTAGAAATATATGGAAAACGTTTAAATTATAAAAGGCCTTTAAAGGAATGTAATTAAGATTGTAATTTATTCTTCTAACAAAATTAAATATTTGTTTCAGGGGAAAAAAAGAATTCTTCTTGCTTCTTGTGACATAGTTTAGATTTCTAATTATTAGAGTACAGGCATGAAAACACATTGAATTTTTCCTAGAATAAAAAAAAACATTAATTATATATAATAATGAATGCATAACTGAATATAGATAACATATTTGAATTTAATATTCCCAAGACAGTTTTTACTCCGTTAGAATGAAAATATCACTGAACGTGGAGGTAATAAAAAAAGTTGATTTTCATAAATATTTATGATGTTTAGCATTTTCTAATTTTAATTGAAATCAGAGAACGTTTGTTTGATTTAGAAAAGTTTGCATTCTTTTCTGAAAATCTGGATTTATGAATCAACTTACAAGATTTCCTTATTTTTTCCGGATTTATGGTCAAGTACTCTAAAATACTATAATTCTGGATATTGAAGTGGAAATTTTTTTTGGTGTTAAGAAGGTGATATTTATAAAGATTTCGAAGTTTAATATTTTTATTGGAATTATTAAAAATGAACTGAAATTATTTACAGATAAAAAATTAAAAGATAAATATTTAAAATGTTACTTTAAAACAAGAAAAGAGCGTTTAGATTTAATGAGCATTTATTGGATTTATTTATCATCTCTAAACATTTAAGGATTTTCCTGAGTAATCATTTATTTAGTTGGTTGTGCGGAATAAATTGAGATCTTGTTGGCTTTAATTAACGACAATTGTAAATAAACTAGGATTGCCAGGATTTTTTTATTGAAAGAAAAGATTTAAGATAAACAACTACTATATACTTCTGTGATTTACCTTAAGAAATATAGTTTGATATAGATATTAATTACTTCCGAATAAATGTATTGCTTTAATTTCATAATAAAATGATATATTATCAAGAGATATGTCAGTGACTGCGTGACAAGTACAATAATTACTGAATTTTTTATTACAAGAATCATTTCATCCGAAATTCAACTCGCTGTAACTTTCATTCTAGTTTAAATGTCATTAATCTGGCATTTATATTTGAAGGGAAAGTACTCAATAGAACACTGATTACCAAGTTCAAAGCTTCAAATCTAATTAACAAATAATTAAAGCACAATAGAAAAAATTTGACAATACAAAAAAATTGGCAAAAAAAGCATTTTTTCCCTCCTCCTTCTGCTTCTCCTTTTCTGCAGATTCTTTAGATTGCGAAGGCCAATCGATTTCGATGAAATTTGAAATCTAGGCATATCTATATGTCTTTTATTATTTAATGTCCTCTGAAGATTTCAATAAAATTAGATCAGAATAAAGGTACACTATGAGGAAGAGCCTCTCATTAATTAATTCTATAGATCGCATTATTCAATAATTTTTAACCAAACTTGTAAAATAAGTATATCTTAGCTTATTTAAAGCATTCTAAAAATTTTGGCCCAGTCGGGCTAAGATGAAAGATTGTAGAAAGGATAGTTCCCTTTTCTGGAAACGTCTCTAGATCACCTCGTTCACTCGATTTAGACCAAATCTAGAAGAAAACCATTTCTTATATTATTTAAATTCCTCTGAAATTTTTGGCTTAACAGAGCCAAAATAGAGTGCAAATGTCTCTCATTATGAACTCATCTTTAGGTCACATTCCTCAATCGATTTTGACCAAATTTGAATATATAGATGTTTCTTTTGTTACTTAATGTTCACTAAAAGTATCGACTCAATCGGATTAAAAAATTAAGAATGTATTTAATAATATGTTAATATATTATCATTAAAATGTGTGTCTGAGAGAGACATTCTAATGATAGTATATTAACATATTATTGAGTACATTCTTAATTCTTTCAAAAATTTTCATAAAAAAAATATATATCTAATCAAAAACATCTAATATGTAAAAAATAAGCCAAGTACAGTATAAAGAAATTAGAATGTTTTTTTTATATAACTTAATACATGTTTTTGATTTTGTTTAATTTATTATGAGAAAAGTTTACTTTAAATTTTATAACTTTAAAATTATTAACTTGTTATTATTACACATAAGGATGAATTTGTGATAGTGTGTAAATCGATATGTAAAAGTAAATTGTTTAGAACAAATAGTTACGGAACAACAACATCAGAAAGATGCAATGGTCTAGAAGGTCGTGAGAAAGAAGGAAGACATATATGATGGATTTTCCGGCATGTGAACAGAAGGTGAAGTAAGCTTGGTAGCTCGTTCAAACACCCATGGAGGAGAAATAATGAATTATCCAGCACAAACTGGATAAGTTTATTAACTTGCTTTTTTGTCTTTAGTCCAATATTGGAAATATTTAAATGGGATCATGGTAGTAAAATCCGGAATATATTAATATCAAAACAAAAATACTTAAATGTTAAAAATGAATTTAAAGTTATGTATATTATTCCTTATGTGTTTTAATTTGATTATTGCTGAATAGAGCATATAAAAGTACCGTATCCAGCATGAATTTCTCGTCCTGCACATATTATTGAAAGCTCATATTGAAACATTCGTCATACACCAATCAGGAAATATAAACAAGAATATTTCTAAAACTGTCAATAAAAATGCTATAAAAAACTTTGGAAAAATTGATTCATCTTTTCGACCATAAAAGTTTACAGCAGTTTGGTATAAGGTTTGTTATTTTCGAAATGACAAATTAATATATATTTTAAAAGTTTTTTCAACTACGAGATATGCAAAATAACCAAAAAATATCTTTGTCAATATATAACGATAATCGTGTTTTTATTATTCCATTTTTCTAATTAATGCTTTGTTCTTTCAATTTTTGTGTTATATCCGTATTAATCAAAAATTAACAAGTTATTTGATAATATAAATATTTTCCTTCTGATGTGAAATATAATTACGAACATTTTACTTTAAGATAATGTTTTTGATTGTGATATTATACTGTACTTGGTTATTTTTCTGTGTATTTTATTCTGCTATTATTATTCATCACAATATGAGTTTGAAGAAAATTATATTTTAAAAAATTTATTATGAGATATCGAAAATATAATTATTGTATATACCAATTCAATACTTTGATCATTCGCTGCAATTATATTATTTTCGATAATTTAATTACTAAGAAATACTTGATATAAATGAATTTCTAGACAATTAAATTACAGTGCCTGTTATTCGAGTACTTCATAAGAAGAACATCTAAAAAAGTAATCTTGTTAATTATAAAAAAATTTTCTTATTGTTTTTGATAATTTATCAAGATATTTTTTCCCATTTCTATTAGATATTTAAATGTCTCAGAATTAAATAACTTTAATACTGTCCATACTTTGATTCTAATGACTCTATCAGAGATATGTGACTGATGAGTGGCTATAAAATCACTTACGATACCATTCGGAAATAAATTTGTGTGGTTGAAGATCTAATGAATGGATTTACCATAATAACATTGTCTCATAAATATCTAATTTTTTAATATATAGGCCTATATATATATTGTTTTAATTAATATTCGTGTTGTATCAGTAATGAACTTTTATGTTGCCAATCTTATTCTTCTTATATTTACATTCAGTTGTATTAATTACTTTAAAATAAATTAAATAACAGTTAACAACTTGACGTTCCTAAAATAAATAAATTAGCACTTAGAAATTACTAAAAACTCACTAATTAATAATAAATATTTTATGAAATTCTTTATAAAATCTTAATTATTAAATATAGTGTATCTTATTTAAATTAATTGAATACAAGTTTCTGTTACATTTTCTTCTGATAGTTCGAATTAAAAATATTCATTAGATTAAATTTTTTATTATCTAAATACATTATGAAGAATAGTGTTCCTAAATTTATAATTTTATATTAAAATATAAACTTATTATAAAAATTGCGATAAATTATCTAACTTTAATTCAGTTAAATATAATAAATGAAAAAAAAAAATCTAAAAATTCTTAAAATTGATTAATAGAAAGAAAAAAATATTGTTTTTTATTTAGAGATTAAAAATTGTTTTTTGATAATTGTAATGATTAACATTAAAATTTTGACTTCAAAATAAAAAAAACAAATTATTTTTGAGAAAATTTAAGTTGATAACGTTGAAGTATATAACATTTAAATATTTCTCTCTAGAAACTTCTATATGTTTATATAGATTGATTTTTTTTAATTTTGATAATTATGTAGGCGATGTTTACAGCAAAGTTATCTCGAAGTTAATTACACAATTCCCATGTTTAGATCTTTCTCTAACACAGTATGGAGTCGAGCAGACATTTTCCATAATAAGAAATAACGATTTCTCATTTCATACTAGTGTCCATTTAAATTCTGTATTAGGCATGAAAGAAGTATCGAGACCTTCTGTCTTTTAGAATTTTCAATTTTTAATAGTAAATCAATATTAAGTTCTATATAAGCAATTAATACTGAGAAGACATATTTGTATAAAAAAAAATGTTAAAACTGTCCACAGAATTTTTAAATATAACTTAATTAAAACTCAGTTTACCAATATTTAACAACTAAAAATTATCAGTTTAAAAATAATAATATAGATAATTAGATTAAAAAATGGTTAATTATATAAAATTATGTATAAAATCAATGGTGTAGAATATGTTTTGATATGAGAGATATGCACACATTTTTTCGTTTTTCAGATTATGAAAACTATGTGCAGCATAACTGACTATCACACACTTTCAAAGATTATTTATATTTATTGATATAATGTACATTGGATTGATAAAAATAATAATTCGATACATATATATATGTGTGTATAGACTAATCAGAAAGTTTACCTCCTTCGAAAAGAAGATTATATTCTCGATATCAGGATCTTTCACTAGAGTTATTGATAAAGCAATCAGACTTGACACAGAAGATGTAAATTTAACCACAAAGAAAGAAAGTAAATGCGAAGAAAATTCTCAAATTTAGCATTACGTAATCTGTTTAAGATACAAATGACATGTCCTCCTCTTAAGTTGTATAAAAGATTCCTTTCAACAATAAAAATCTCGTTTTGATCGACTTTCTTGCATTAGAGAAAAACTTAAGATATCTTCCAACCAATATAACTTTTAATATATGATAGAGTGCATTTTATAGTTTTAATTCAAAGTGAATGAATTTAATGCAATATAAAAATTTCTTCAAAAGATATATATAATATTCAAACTTCGCTTAATAAAACATAATAATAATAACACTTTAACTGAAAAATCATACAGGAATTTTATAACCCAAATTCAATTTTTAGCGTAATTCTAATATATTTTTATATTTACTTATTATATAAAAATGATAGTGAAAAAGTAGATTTGTTACAAGCGTAATGTTAGAAGAAGCATCAATATCAATACCATCTGCACAATTCATAGATATAAGAGAAATAAGAGGATTTGTGGTCAATATTAGGATGTTTCAGCAGTTAACAATGCCGAAATAACATAAGAACGACAATAGGTAATTCGATGATGAAAAAAATTCTTATATTTTTCATGAAATAAATTAAGATTTAAAGCATTATTGTTATTTTTTTAGCATATAAATTCAGAAATTTCTCCTGAAATTTTTAATTTTCATAAGTACATGGATAAATTCTTATAACAGAATATTTAAGAAAAATTCTGTTTTTTTTTTTTTTTTTTTTTTTGTAGTAATTCTAATAATTTTTCACGTTTATTTTATTATAGATTGAAATTATGATTTTCAATAAATAATTATGGATAGGATTCAGTCTTATAGAATCAATTTTCAGATAATATATTTGAATTTGTATTTTTTTTTTTTTTTACGAAAATCATTTTATAATAATTATAATAGTGTTGTAATTTAATTTTTAGAATCCTTATAAAAATAAATAAATTAAAAAAAAATAAAAAATGGCAACAAATAGAGAAAATGCCAAACCATAATTTTTCTGAAAATATAATATTTTGAAAGATAATTTATAGATTCCTCTAAAATTTAATGAATATGTAACTAGATTATTAAAATATTATGAAAACACTAATGGAGATTGGTTATTATAATAAGATTTCAGAGACAGCGATTTAATTTATTGGAAAATATTTATTAGAAAATTATATTTGATATTTATATAATATATATATATCAAAAAAAGAAGAGATAAAATGAATAAATTATTTTAAATCAAAGATTTTTAATAAACTGATTGAGAAAAAGTTAATGCCATCATACTGCATGTGAATTGATAAACATTGGAAATGCATGGAGGGGGGAAAAAGTAATGCTAAAGAGTATTCCTGACAGATTGACACTAAGGATGAAATTAAGGAATTTAATTGATCTGTAACTTGAGTGTGTGATAAGTTGATAGAATTTTTCAGTAAAAATTTATAATAGAAGTTTCAGTGATAAGTTTAATACTGGTTAATCTATTTTGATGAGCAGTAAAATCTCAAATTGAATAAAAATTTGTCCGGAGGATAAAGAAGCCGAACAACGAATTTCAGATAGTTGAGTGAAAATTTTAAAAATTAATAATAATTAGTGGATATATCCAATTTTTATTCTCATTAATGTTAAACTTATTAATGTAACCAATACATAAGATTAATATTGCAGTGTGTATTGTTAATAACCAACGATATTTTTGGTTTTTTATAATCAAGGAACAAATATTTAAAATTATCCTTTTGAAATATTTTAGCTTTGAGCATTTTCTCAAATTAATCTAATATAATTCTATTGTTATGCAGAATGAATTATTGATAAGTTACTTTTTGAAGATGGATTAAGTACGGCAAAATAAATATGCCTATTATTATGTTAAACGATTTAACATCTGCACATTAATCATATTTAATCAACTTATTATCCAATTTCTTTGTATTATGTTTACTAATTGTCATATACGAATGAGAAATTCATAAACTTAAAATTCTTTTTAACAGAAAAATCAAGAAATTTTCTTTAACTTTGCTCCTTAAAATCGAGCTACTCATTAAAGATTTACTTTATAAACAAGTCTTATTATGATTTAAATCAACTGCTGATTGAAATGTGTTTTAACATATTTTTTCTTTCAATAACTTTAATAAGTGTGAATTTTTCAAGGAGTTTCAACTACGTATTTCAATAGAAGTCGTTTCAAAATAAAATTTTTATTCGGGAATCTGTGAATATTTTTCAGAAAACAGGTAGCCTATATTTTAATTATTGGAAACATTCTAATCTAGAATTTTGAACTAACATTTTCACGGAAAAATTTTCATTGAAGATCGATGCTGAAACAAAGCAGATTTGTTCGGATCTTTTTTCTTTTTTTTTTTCTTAAATAGTTTCACTCGAGTTTTAATAATTCAGTTGTCATATATACCTTCGGCATTAATCAATAATTCTGCAATACTCGTTTTGCTTATAATTTATCGCATTTTTATATATTTTTATTATAAATATTTAACTGTTCAACCACGCACCAATTTTTAATTACCTTTTCCTATATTCCGATAATTTTTCGTTTTACTAGTTTCAAGATAATTCCGTTAAACTTTGGTATTTTAATGATTAAAGCTATCGATTATACAACGAAATTGATATCTGCACATTTAATTATCTTTTCTTAACGAAGATAATTAAGGCTGCAGAAATATTCAAATTTCCTGACACTTTTCATTTCTTATATTGAAATTACAATATATCATTTTTGATTTTTATATATATAATTAAACTAATTCACACTATTTTTTTATCTAAATTTATAGTTGCATATAGATTCTATATATAGGTCTATTAATTACAGCCTTTAACTCCATCTTGTTATTTGTAGTATTTCTTTCTCCACCAGAAATATTTTTTTTGCTAGATTATATATATATATATATATATGTGTGTGTGTGTGTGTGTGTGTGTGTGTGTGTGTGTGTGTGTGTGTGTGTAATATAGTTTAATATATGTGAAAAAATGTGTGTATGTTTATATATATATATTTTATTAAAGTAAATAATTATGTGAAATTTATATTTCAAAATTCAAATCATCTAAAACAGATATTTTTCTTCGGCTATATTTTTCAATGATTTTTCATATTTGATATATTTGAAATTTTTTTTCAATTTATACATAAATCATTTGAATGATATCTACCTTACTCATGTAATACCAATAAATTCTGTTTGCTCGAAAAATATTTTGCCTATTTTTTTCTTATTTATATCAATTTTTATATTTTTATACATAAAACTAACTTCATGTTTTGTCTATATATCAACCACGTATAAACTAACATTATCTTTTATATATGTGCTTTTAAAAAATTACAGAAACCAACTAAAAAAAAAACATGTTTTTTGCACGTTGGGCAAAACGAATTTAATTTTCTGTAGATGCGTGACAATCCGGATATTTTTGGATGACTATATATTCCAAAATCTATGAAATATATCTTTAGAATTCCATTTACTTTTCGTAGAAAATAAAATCGGATCATGTTGGTACGCTATATAGAATACAATTTAGAATTTTTTTTATTTATTTTCATTAAGATGTTACCTTGAAAGTTTAATCTTAAACGTGTAAAAATCATTAAAAAGTCCACTTTCTTCAACTGTATTTACATTAAAAGAAATCAACTGATTTACAGAGAAGTAAAGTTCTATTTTAGAATTAATTGACTGAAGGAAAGTCTTAGAACTGATTTCGGTAGTAAACTGCTTTTATCTTATCAATGTTTCACGATAACGTTCGAAGTAGTTGATTTATTTCGACTAAATTTTAAAAAAATTCCTTAAGACTATCGATTAAAAATATATCTTTTTAATTTCTAAAAATTCGCCATTTTGTCATAAAATAATATATGATATTTCAAAATGTCATATATTATTTTAATTTTTACAATTTTAATCTATTAATTTTTTTAAATATTTAATGATTATTTTCTTGATTGCATTCTCAGAATCATTATTTCTGGCATTAATATATATATATATATATTGGAAGGTAACTATTTAACCAAACAAGAATTCAAAATTGTTATAATTAAATTTAATTAAGAATGAAAAAATTTTACGTAAGAACAAAATTTTGCATGTTGTATGAAGATTATATTTTCTTTAAGGATTTATTTTTTTTTATTTTCTTTGTTACATTGTAAGGGTATTATCTATACATTCTATAAAAGAATTTCCGTTCTTACTGAATGCAATTTTTAATTATATTTTATATTAAAAATTCTCAACAGAAATTCAAAAAGATATTCAGACTTTGACACGTAGTTCGGAAATTGGATTTTAACTTAACATTTTAAAAACTTGAAGTTTTGATTGCCTAATCTAATTTTTTATGTAAAACATTCTCTTCGACTTATTTATACAATATTTAGAAAATATCAGAAATTCATTAAAAATTCTATAGTGAAATTTTATCTGTTTCTCTATAGAATTTTTATAAAATTTATACCGAACTTGTATTTTTAATTTTAAGATAAATATAGTAATGTTTAGATATCTTTATTATTTTTTATCAAAAATAAATAAAATAAAAATCTATATCAATTTTATGAAAGAAAATTTGTAAAATTGATATTAATAGAAGAATTTCTTATGTTGACTTTATTACAGAGTTTTATTTTCTTGAATGAGTGCTCATATAAAAAAATTGTGAAGATTTTGAAAATAACTCAATATCATTTCATATAGCTATAGTTGCCAGATAATAAGTTTGAAATTAAGCTTTTCCTTTTTAATTAACTAAAACAAACAACTGAATGTTTTTCTTCGTCAAATATTAATTTATAAATGATGTCATCAGAAAGATCTAATATCATGGGACATGATGAAATAGTTTTACAAAGCGTACGGTAAATGTTTATATTTAATTAATATCTGTAAGTATATAAAGTTTTACTGTAATCCTCAACATGATAACATATCACAAGACTTAAATATATGTTTTAATTCATATAATTAGTTTTCTCTACCAAGTTATAATCTGTTATACAAGTTCTACCAAGTACTATTTTTCTTATTATAGGTTTGCAGATATGAAAGTTTTTAACAAAAGTAAATTTTAGAAAATCATTTCTGTTAAAGAATAAATTTTAACGTTGTTATGATAAGATTCCTTAGGAAACATCACTATAAAGTTTGCAAAACAAACAGTAATATTGCGAGATTACGGAATTTTTATGAATATTTTAGTATTTAAAACACTCGTATGATATACAAACAAATTTAATTCTGGATTACACAATTTTATTAAAAACAAGTCCTGATATAAAAATTCTATTTAAAATTTAATCATCGTAAAAAATATATATATTTAATTAGTTTATACAAATATATATATATATATATATATATTCGTTGTTCTCATGAAAATCTATCTTTAAAAAATAATTGTTATATTTAAAAACACATAAAAGAATTTTTAATTAATTGTAGAAATTATTTAATATATAAACTTTCTACACTCGATTTTTTTTCTAGTTTCCACCAGTTCTTAAATTCAATATAATATATCAACTGATTTAATATTAAAAATGCAAATCGTTTTGGTTCAGTTTTTTATTTACAAAAAAAATGATATTCATGAAAAAATAATGAAAAATGTATCCAAATCCAACTTTTTAATATTTTCTTCCCTTTGAATAATTAATGTTTACATTTAATTCGTACAATAGATTCATCACGTTCGAATGTTTAAACATTATTCAAAAAAACATTAAAAAAGAAAAAAATACTTTTTTAAAATTATTCATATAATAATATTTAACGTAAGAATAATTTTTAATGTTTAAAAATATTCGTTACTAAATTTTAAAGGATTAGACGAGTAGATATTTTTATTTTGCCCGAGTCATATAATCAAATTTGAAGTTTAAAGTGAAGAGAAAGTTTTCCACTTTTCCATTAAAACGATATTGGTTGTGTGACATTATAAAGTGTAAAATGCGTATTTCTTCATTTGAAAGAGTATTCCCCGTGGCAAAATGCTGTCGACATTATCGATTCACTTTTGGTACACGAAATTTTAAAATTAACCTTTCATAATTAGCAGTCGACAAGATTTCGTTCGTAACTTGTTGAATTCTGTAAAGTTATATTTTCTCTAATGCAATTAATTATAAAACACAAATAGAAGATAGCACAGTAAAACATTATCCATTACGGAAAATAAAGTAACCTAAAGAAATACAAATAAGATAATTTTGATAGAATGTATTGAGAGAGAATGAGTGATATTCCCTCAGGAAATTTTTAAAATTGATAAATTCTTAGTCTTTCGAAGGGAATGGATATAATTTATTATAATTGCTTAAAAAATGAGATTGATTTTACATTCGGGAATACAGTTAATTTTATCATATTAAAGTTATACTGTGATCTATTTATAATTTAAATTCGTATATATCAAAATTTTAAATTATAAGAAAAATATGTTACAGTATTTTAACATTAATAAATATTTTATTAAGTAAATTTCATTAAAAATTGTTTAATTATATTTTGTCTAATTAATAATTTAATTTGTTATTTAATTAGTAATTGAATTAATACTATAAAAGGATTAATTTTTAATAGCGCTTTAAATTGTTTGAATGACAATGACATGAATACCAAATTTAAAAAAAGTTTTAAGCAGATTTTTTTAAAATATTCATACAAGTTGCTTCATTAGAAAGTCAGTAACAGTTAGGAATAGCCTATAATATTTATGTCAGAAATAACATCAAAAACTATCATTATGTAAAACAAATTTGCTAAGCTCTTTATTAACATGTAAAAGTAGCGTAAGAAAAGTAAAAAATAATAATAAACTCTTTCTGGATTCATATTTTTGACGTGTTCATCGATTATATGCGATAAAATTTCATAGCCCAAACAGCTTACGAAGTAAAGAATTTAATAAGAAATTTTATGTAGTTGAAAGAGCATAAATCTTACATTTGTGAGAATATCTTTAAATATGTTATTCTGAATGTGAGTGATAAGAACACTCTCGCTCAGTCAAACAGAACTTCCTTATTCCGCAGAGACATACACGATTTTCCACTTTGCATTCTGCCAGAGAGAATGCTAAAGAAATGCACCACTTGCTTGCTCTAATGTTGTCTCGTTACAAAAGTATCAGTTGAGATACCAACTGATCTTTAGTGTTCTCAGGGGAGAGAAGTTCCTTCGAATGTCTAACAACATCGAACAATAGATTGATCCTATTCAATATCGAATACTTAACCATGGAACATTTCCGAAAGAATGACGATAGATTTTGTTTAAAAAACAACCCTATCAATTAACCGAAATAACACTTCAATTTTCTTTTATCGAGTTAATTAACCGTGCTTTACATCGTTTTAAGCAAAAATAATTTGCCCAATTAAAAATTAACGTCATTGAAAAGCTTTAAAAACTCCTTTCCGGGCATAGAACTTAAGCACGATCGTTAAAAAAAAAAAAAAAAAATATGCTGAATTACATTAAATACTATTGATTTTCTTAATGTATCTTAAAAGTAAATTTTTTCCTCATTATTATTCATTAAAATATTAATATTTACTTATAGCTTTTCTGATAATTTAAGTAAACAAAATTTTTTAAAATCAGAATATTCGTATAGATTATAATAAAATAATTATGCCCGATTTCTGTTTTTTTCTTTCTATCTTGGTCTTCAGAAGAGGAAACTTCGACTTTATTATTAAAATCGCGTTTCGACTAATTTTTTTTTTTATTTTTTTATCACTTAAAATACTTTACTAGTTATAATTTAAGCGAAGAATATTATGTTAGACAAGAACCAAAATAAAAATTAAACAAATTAAGTCTGCATTTAATTTTATTACAAAAAGGATGATGTACATATTCCACAGTTTCGCTATCATAATTAAAATATGCTTATAAATTATAATTAAAAATAAACTGTAAACAAATAATGATATAAAAGAAATTCCAAAAAAAATTAGATAAGTTTATCGTGGCAAGTTTATTTATTTAATGATGAAATATTTTTCAAACTCGCTTATTGAAAAAGTAATTTGCCCGCATGTAAAAATGCAGATGAGTTTGGATTATTATTTATAAACGAGCGGTTAAACGTAAGAGCAAATTAGATTATGGGTGTTAATATTATTGTAAATTAAGAGAATTATTACTGCAAATACATGTTTTTTATTATTATTATTATCTTTTCGATATTACAAAAACAGCAATTAGTAAATAAGTTCATATGATATTGCCAAAAATTTTAAGTCTAAGAGGAAATAAAACTTCCATTTATTTCTTGTTAGTAAAGTAGGACAAATAAAGTTGTGATTTATGTACTAAATAATCGTTTAAATATTTTGAACACTTGACAAAATTTTGTAAATTTATTATTATCGTCTTTTTCTTCTAGCAAAATATTTATAATAATTTGTCACTTAGGCCTACTACTTACTAATTTTGTATTTACATCCGATACAGTAAGTTTAAATTGAACTTACTGAATGACAAAATGTAATTCAAGTGGAAAAAATTTGATAAAAATTGAAATTTTGATGATTGAATCTCTCCAGTAACTTAAAATTTTATTGATTTTTTAGGTACGTTGCTCGCATCATTGCGGTAACGCCTATAGCTGCGGCTGTCTGTCAGTCTATCTGTTACATCAGCGTGTTATATGATGACCGAATGATCGATAAATATGAATGTTTAAAATAGTCATTTTTGCATTCATATTTCTCATTGAAAATTGTCACAAACATGAATTTCTTTAAAGTACAATAAATCATTAAAACTGTACAGATCTATAAACAATATTTTAATATAAGTTATATACAAAGAATACTTTTAAAATAGCTGTCAAATAAAATAATTAAATTTATTAAAAAAAAAAGAAAAATTACTTTTTTATTAATGATAATCTTTAAATTGTTTAATTAATATTTTTTTAGTAATTTGTTATTTAAACATATTTCTTGTATGTTAAAGTATTAAAAATTAAGATGATAATGAAAATGTATAGTAGAAAATAGCATTTCTGAACATTTTCTTTACAGAAATGTCGTAAATCTTTAAATGGAATATTCTTTTCTACGACTAAAAATCGATATGTTGGAGAGAAAAAGCAGTCGCATTTTAGTTATTTTTGTGTACAATTTTTTTTGTAGAAAAAAATCTATAGTCGACGTTTAGTGTCACGGCATCGACCCTAGCATTGAGGTAGGGTTCTTTACCAATAAGACTTAATTAAGCAGAGATATGTGAGTGTGCTAGCTGTTGGCAGAAGTCCCAGTCATACATGATGGGCTGTCACCAGCCTTATTGCTCGCTTCAACGAAACTAAACTTTGAGAATGTACGTAATCTCCAAAGTTTGGCGTTGTTTTGATCTTTGTTGCTTATCGTGTATTTCATCAAAAACCGTAATTTTTCTCTTCCCATTGATAACCCGAAAACATTCGAAAAAATAAAAACATAAAACAAAAATTTTTATAATAAATTTATCAGATATTTTGTTGATGTTTGTCAAAACGTAATCAAGCGTTTTTCTAACTGATATATTGAATTTTTCTTTTCTTTTTTTAACTTGTGTTGCTTTTTAAGGAATGTTGTTGCTATATATCAGTAACCATAAATAAGCAGAACGAAAAAAAATCATAATTTTATAGTGATTACAAAAAGGTTCCTATCTTGTCAGCATCCAACGTTAACGTCGTTAGAGACGACGTGAGAATAGAGCCAATCTGTCCAAACCGCAATAATCATGTCACACACAACTCTCGTTTTCAGGAAGTAGATTATTCTTACTGTTTACAGCTTTCAAAAAGTTGTACCAGTGAAAAAATTCTCAAGGGGAAAAATATATATATATACTGTATCTACATTACTTTATTTTTAATTAAGCATTTATAAAAATAATTATTTAAATGCATGTTTTGCAAAAGTCATTTTTGATAAAAAGTTTATGGACATAATAATTTAAATAAACTGTACCATCTTAAATTCTAAACGTTATTTTATTATAACTGAACACAAAAAATATTAATTAACCAGTTAGCGGATATAATCCACATAACTGCCAACATATATGTTGGCAGTTACGTGTGGATTGTGACTGCTAACATATACATTATTTTAATATTTCCTCTGTGCCGAAATGATATTTAACCGAAATTATACTTAATATATATTTATCGACGTGGCTAATATATTTTTAACACATTAGACCGAATTGTTAATGGGAAAGACAGTTTTATTTATACTCTAGCAAATATCAGAAGCCAAGAAACGGCTATGAATAATGATTTCTTAAAATTTGCTTACCTGTCTATCATCTCAAACAGAAACGTTAGAAATATCCAATAAAGATGATTTGGTATGGTTTATTTGTTTATGCAATGGTCTCTTGGGTTGTGGTGCATCAGCTAATTTAGAACGATATCTCTCGCCAAGGGCTATAGAGCTGTGCACCCAATCATCGACCAGCAGATACTATTCTGAAAATCCATGATTTGTCATCACTGGTATCTTGGAATGATTATAGGAGAAAACATATTGCTTCAGGCTACTTACATCCAGATAATGAAACTATGGTTCTTTTAAAGATCCTCAGATAGAAAACTAATTGGCATTCTCACTGTTGTCTCTTTTTTTCATTATTATTACAATTCATTAATCGATCAATATTAAATGAAAATTTTTTGTGATATTGCAAGATGCTTGACAATTTTGAACAATATAATTGATAATTTTAAAGTAAAAAAAAAACAATTAATTTTATTGCAACTCTGATAAATTTTTGTATTTTTAACTTTAAAATATATATACTGTATATTCATTTTAAATTTATATTTGCATTAAATTTTATTTATATAATTATTTTTATTGAAAAAAAATTTATTATTTTCTTTTTCCTTTTTTTTTGGTCTAAATTTCTAAAGCATAGATAATTTCTTTGTTCAAATTTCATCTAGCAATAAAATATTTAATGAACAATAAAGTTAATTTTTTATTGTTGTTTTTCTAAAAGAACTAAAAACTTTTTCTTTTTTCCTTCACGAAAAAAAAATGGTAAAGATAATATTTAAGTAATGCAATAGTGCCACTGCTATTCATTACAATTTAAAATTTTCAGGAAAGAAATGTCAGAAGTTTTAACTCGTGAATTTAACAAGAATTTATTTATTCTGATTGATTAAAAATTTTATATTTAAAATAAATAAATTCTTATTTATTTAAAAAACAAATACTAAAGAAGAAAATGAAACTGGTAAGCATTACTGAAAGTATCCATGTACATGTGGTCTGTTGACCTCCCTTGCAGCAAAATTGGAGAAAACTTTGGTGTCTATAACAAATATTAGAACGTCTGGATCAATTAACTGTACTAAAAATTGCATTTAAAATTTAAATTAAATATATATTCCATATAAATCCTTGCATAGACGATCAGTGATATTTATGATGATAAATTAGCATTTTTTTAAATATATAGCATAATATCTTAACGAGAATCTGAATTTTAGTCTGAATGTAAATGTCAAACATACTTTATACCTGTCGATAAATAAATGGTTTTCTTAAAAATTAAAAAAAAAAATAATAGTAATTTTAATAGCTTGATAAGTTTTATACTTTTATCTAAAACTAAGTTTAGAAAAGTTTCCTTATAGTTTTATATTAATGAGTATAATTTTTAGGTGGAATATTCGATATTTACGACGACGAACAAGAATTGGCTTTCCGATATGCCATCGATCGCATCAATACCGATAACAGCATTCTTCCAAAATCAAGACTTTCACCTCAGATCAGAAGAGTAAGCCAGCATGATAGTTTCCATGCTTCTAAAATAGGTAGGTGGTTGATGGTGTAGCCAATACCCTTCGTGTCGGATTAACAAATAATTTATTGACTATTCTTCTCTGCAGGAGTCTTTTCCTGTCAATAGGAACATGCCATCTCCTTTTCTGAGATTTATTACTGCGAATCCGTTTAGACAAGATCAGTTATATCATTCTTTTAGTCTTATTTGCAGATATATATAGCAACTTGTAGAAATTCCATTGTGGTCACATTTTTGTTTGTTTTTTTCCTGTTTTCTTATTTTTATCGAAACGTCTTTCGATTAAATCGTAGAAAAATTAATCTTATTCGATATAAATTTTTTAAATTATCGAGAAAATTCGATACGAGTTTTTTTTTTTTGAATCATTTGTGATCTTAGTTAATAGAAAATTATTGACTTAAATAGCCTAAAGAGAAATTAATTTAATATCTAATAGAAATGAGGATTATCTTGTTAAAGTTATTCTCATTAAAGTTGATCCTCGAATTTGTCTGAAGCAACTATGTTTAATGCGATAAATTACGTTGCCTTAAGGTAAATTGCTAACAGTCTATGAAGCATATAAATTAGAATTATCGGGAATATTTTGATATTTTTAATCTAACTTATATGTTTAATGATTATAATCATATTTTGGGTGTTTCGATAACGTAAAAAAAATTAATTATAGATATTATACTTTATCCCTATTTTTAAGATGAATAGTGACTTACACCGAAGTGTAGTTGTCAGTGTTAATGTTAAAGTAATTAACAGAATTATTATTTTATATGAAAAAATCAGTTTATGTAAATATATAAACAATATACAGATAAAAAATGATTTTTTTTGTATAAAAGAACAAAAATTATAAATAAGTACGCTTCGTAATGTGTTCAGTAAGGAGCGAGTTACCAATTATGTCTAAAAAAAAAAGTGAAAGAAAAGGAATATTTTTAAATAAAACATAACATAGGAGTTAGTAAACGTATTGATAAATGCGATTGGTATATATGTATACTTGCTTAGATATGATTTATGCATCAAAATAACCGGAATATTTTTTTGGCTCAGATTATATTACTTGTTGGATTCTTTGACAGAGTTGAGTAATTTACCAGCAACCACTTCACACAATTGAAAACAAGCTCTAACGTTTACAGGTAGACGTGAGTTTTCCACTTATCGGAACATTATTTACGCTATGAAGGAAAAAAAAGACATGTTTTCTTCGCCACATAGAGGTTTTCGGTTGTATTTTCGGTTGATTTCTTGTAGACAGGAAAAAATGTTCTCTCTGCGGGGCTCTTTTTTTATGATACCAATGCAAACTTAGAAACGTGACCTCAGAAGACAACTCAGCAACTCCAGAAGTGAATCGTTTTGTAATTTGATATACGAGCTATCCCTATATTCTCTCTCTCTCTCTCTCTCTCTCTACTGAAAGTAAAGTTATTACACGTTCTTTTTTTATATTATTTTTTTTCCTTTCTTCTGTTATTTATCATATGGCATTATCGTTTCCACTGATTATTTGGATGGTCAGGAATTGGCCATTTTTGTACTACTAATAAAACGAGGTCTTGGATCTTGTAAATGGTTATAAATAAGAATTTAGAGAAGTTTTGTGAGAGCTGACTTGCATTATTTCCTTTATCGTCTTTCTGAGTTCGATCTTGTGTTATCAATATCTGCTATCTGAGAAAGTAAAAATCGGAAACCTGGAATTTTTCTTTTCCTTTTTTTTAAATTATAAATTCTATAATTTTTAAAAAAGAGAATTTATTGTTTTCAGAACTGTAAATAAATTTACCAATTAAAAATTAAAGTTTAAAAAATTCAAATACAGTAATACTCCGGAGTTACGTAATAGGTGGGACCGGGAAGTATAACGTAAGTCGAAAATTACATAAGTCGGGGTACTTACAGATCCCAAAATCTATTTTCAGGTACATATGTATTAGATACTCAATTGGCTCTTTATTACTAAGAAAACAACAAATTATAAAAGATTATAATATGTAGTTGTAATTAAAGACTCTTAATGAACAAATCAGCAAATGAGATATGTATATACATAGGGCCTATATATGCACTATGTAATTGTGAAAAAAGAAGTGGGAGCAGGATCAGAAGTTACGTAAGTCGGTATTATTGTATACATTTTTTATTTTTTTATTTTTTTATTTTATATATATATGTACAATATTTAGGATATTACTTCATAATCCATGAGAGAAATTTATCAAAAAATGCAAAAATTTATACAAATTCATTAATTATTTGGATTAGAAAGTTATTACATATTTTTATTACTATTATTATTATTAAAAGCGTAATTTCATGCTTTATAGAAAATTGTTTAAACAGATTTTAAAGAACTTTAAGCATAAAATATGATTGAAATGATTTTTATTACTACACTAACATTAGATTTAAGATATGTCATAAGATGCTTTAATGAATTTGTTATGGATACATCAAAATTTAGCATGTAATAATATAATGTAACCACATCCCATTATTATTTTCAAGTACCGTTAACATGTAATCTAATAACGCAAACACAGAATTAGAAGAATGTGATAAATTCTTATATTATTTTCCTCTCTCAAAAGCCAAATTTATCAGATAATTTAATTTACGAGATTTTAAACTTTAATATATATATTTTGTTTATTTATTACTTCAGCATTGCAAATAGATGTTAGTAATTAAAATTCGAATAGAATCTCTCTCAAAGGCTATTTATTTTAAATGAAACAAGATAACAAGACTTCTTTTTTTATTTATTTTCTGTTTAAAAACCAAATCAAATTCTAATTTTTGATATTTTTCGAAGATTTCCGAAATTGGTTTAATTAAGAAGGATTTTTTAAAAAAATATTTAGCCGTCTAAACAAATGAAGTAGTTTAAAAAGCATTGATTGAATCCGTTCGAGTGAGGATGTCATGAAAATGTTTTGCGACGTTTTTAGTTTCGTATTTGCTTGATGTAAGAAAACAAGCAATTCTTTTCTCCTTTAGGACAATTGAAGTGAACGAAAGATTGTGTTTCCAGTCTGTGAACTCCAGTTCTGGAACACGCAAAGCATCAGTAATTGGCCTTAATGAACGCTGTGCTGTCACGAAGAAAATCAAATCAATGACGTCACAACCCAAGATGTTTACTTCGCTCATTTCGAATTTTATTTCTTCCATTATTTACAATACTAAAAGTCTTCATTTAGCATAAACATACTTCTAATTGAGTTCTCTCCGCTTACAAAAACTAATCATAATACTTATTACGATTAATTGATTAATATGCTATCAACCGAATTAATTTTTAAATAATTTTAAAAATGAATACATAAAAAGCGATCAGATGCTTTGTTGACTCTTAATCTAGTCCATTAATTAAAGGAGAGTCAGAAATTATTTATAAGATTTTTTTAATATTTTATTAAGTAGTTCGTGTTATATCTGGTGAATTATTAATTGTCAGAAAGTTCAGATGTCGAAATTAGAAACATCTAACAAACTGTCAATTAAGTTAATTAATATATTTAATTGGAAAGTAAAAAATTTAATCAGAAAACAAAAAAACTAAAATGTAATTTTTTTTATTTGCTGAAGTAATTATATTTATTTGCTTATAATTTCATATTAATCAGTATTTTATAACTTTGTATTGAGTTTGATTAAGTATTCTTGTAATGTTAGGCTAATTAATAACATTGGAGTTAGATTTTTTGATTACAGTCTATTACGAATAAGAAAAATAGAATTAAATTCAGACTAGTTATTTTCTAACAATAATTATTTATCGTGTTACATAAATGATTTTTTGTATTTTATATACATAAAAAAAAAACTAAAAATCGTTCAATATATTTAATATTTCATGATCGAAAAAGGTCATGGATGACGATGATACATGATATGAGAGAAGAGAATTTATATTTTCGGAAACATAATTACTGTACTTTTACACCTTTTAGAGTAAAGAAACATGACTCTACTGAAAACTATAACATATTTAATACTAATATTTACAGCTGAGAATTATCATTTTTATGTGCTCTAAAAAGTAAGAACATAACTATTATTCCTAAAACCATAATTCCAACTATAGGGTATCTTATGGTTTAGCAGAAATCTTCAATTGTTTATAAATCCTAGCAAAGATTTTTAACTTTATAGTATAATAAAGGAAGGAAGAATTATTAAATTCTTTCTAAAATGTAGATTTTCACAAAAGAAAAATAAGAATTTATTTTAGAATTTTGCACTGTTTAAGAATTTCGATTTTACAGTTTTGAAATTAAATTTTTAAATTTTGGAACTTTTGAACGACAAAAATAGGTAAGAAAATTGAAATTAGGTAACTCATGCAAATTTTCACAAAAGTACTACTGAAATCTAATATTAAAATGAAGGAAAAAGTTTTTAAATATTAGAATATAGCATAAAATCTAAGATAATTATGAACTTTTCATAATTATTATTATATCCTCGGTTATAAATCACACGTTATGTGTTGAATAAATTCTTTTAAGTTATATTTTGTTATATGTTGGGATGTTTTCATATTCAATAAATATATAACAATACTGAATTATTTATATATATCTTATATGCATACATCAATATTTCATGAAATTTTATTCTCTATTGCCCCATATTTGATTCCTATTTATGTAAAGTCGAAATTTTATTTTATGCGGTTTTCAAAAATTTCTCAGAAATGATATTTGCATATTTACATTTTTGCATGATAACCAATTCTTTCTCTTATTTTAAATCAAAAGATTATAGTTAAAATATACGATATATCATGATATATATTAATAAAATGAGAAAATTTTTTTTACTGATTGATCACCATTCTTTCATAAATCTATTAAAAAATGTACGATTAAATTATTCTCGTTTAATTATATTACCAACATTTTTTTTAATAAGAAAATATTTTCTAAAGAATAAACTTCTGAATTTTTCCTTTATTGGATTAAAAAACTTCAAAATTAATTAGAGACAATAGTATAAGATAAAATTAGTCACAAGTAAAAATCAAAGTAGAAAATCGTCTGAGATCAGCTAACTACACGGATTATATAAGTGTACAGATGACTGAGTATGAATAGCTTGTCAAGGATGCCAGAGACACAAAAGCTTTATACCAAAACTCAAATAAAGATGGTTATGGCATGACCCACTGTTTGAACTAAATTAATCTTGTTTATCTGTATATAATTCTATAAAGATGCCAAACTAGATAAATATTAGATTTGGAGAAGAATTAATTCATTTTATTTTATATGTTCAACATGATAATTTTAATTGGTTCATATAACTGTACCTTAGAAATATTAAACCCTAAACAAAAGATTTGTATTTTAATACTGTAATGATATTATTTTATGGAAAACAGTTATTTAAATCACATTAATGTAATATAAGAAAACTGAATGAAACAATAAAAGAATCGGGCCGATTTACATTGATAATATATTTTTATCGAACGAACTGCCATTAAAAATTCTTTGTTTTGATGACTTTTGCATCTTCAATAGTTTCAAGTTTGTATCAAATGAATATTTTTGTCTGTTCGTTAGATAGATCGAATTTCATCTATTCTTCTCTATGATGGAAATTTGGCATTCAGATTTTAAATCGTCCAAGTATCAGATTTTATAGCGGTGAAATTTTAAATTTTAATTATTTAGTAAGAAGGAATTTATTTTATTATTTTACAGATAAAGCGTTTTGTTATGCTATTTTAGAAAATATATATATATATATATATATATAATAATAATCCAGAATCGAATTTGATTGATACGTTTTTAATTCACTCTATAATCTGACAAGAAAAAAAATTATACAGACTAGATATTTAAATTATATTTAATTATTAATTCTATTCAGTTATTCTAGTCTACTTGCCAAAAAACATAATGGACAAATTCTGTAAACTCATGCATTATGTTTGCGATTTTTTTTAGTTGTTTAAAACTTTCTTTTGAAGATTCGAACATAAATTCTGCAAGAATGATCAATTTAATCTTTAACGTTTTCAAAACTACTCATTTGAATATCTCTCAATAGCTTTATTAAAACATTTCTGCTTCAAATCTTATACATCTGATTGTTATTACTAGAAAATTATAATAAGAATGCATTATAGTCCCTTATATCTCCCATTTAAATGTAAACTTATGATAAAACCTTAATTTTATGATTTTAAACATTAAATTGCCATTTATATGTCGAAATTATATTCGCTTAATGGAATATTTTCCTATTCTTCAACACTTTAAATGAATATTTTTCATTGAAAGTTAAACAAAATAAAGTTTTAACATTGGTATAGGAGAAAATAATACAGAAATCATAAAATAATAATTTTTAGTGTTATTTATAACGTTCACCATATTTAACTTAACAAAATGCATTTTTATTAGTGATAAACAAAATATCAAAGCCGTTCAAAAAATACTTTCGACCGAAAATGTCTTCTTTGTTTACTTAAAGGGAATGGCTAATGATAGTTTAGGAATCATGCAGTTTTGGATATTATAAAAAGCTAAATTATATTTTTAAAAAATTCTTATTATTTTTGTTCATTTACGATATTATAATTGATACGCTTAAGGCATTATTACTCATTATGTACGTAAGTATGCAAATTTACAACGTGCGTACATACGTAATAATGCTTTAAGATTGCAAGATGTTTGTTGCATTACAATAGATTATAAAATATTTGTCATATTACAATTTTATAATTAAAAAATTAAATCATTAACATATAAATGAAGTTATTAGCATATTTCAGCGTATATTTTGCATTTTTGTGCGTTTAAATGACATAAAACACGATTTTTTTCTGATTATTGATATTTTTTTTTTAATTCCAATGTAAAGAAAAAAAGAATGACTCGAATTTATAAAGTGACTTCTTTAGCATAAAATTTCAAAGAATTATCTTTAAAGAAAACAAGAAATCTCAAACACGAAGATATCATTATTGGAAGGAATTCAAATATCAGATATAAAAAAAAAAGAATTTTAAATAATGTATGTTTGTATTACTTTCTCCCACTTTTAGCTTTTTTTTTTTTTTTTTCCATTTCTTTCGTCCAGAAGGAAGGTTGACTTAAATTTTTATATTAACTTTAGATTATCATTTCTTAGTTATTCTGATATATTGTAAAAAAATCTGTAATGAAATTAAATATATACGTAAACGCCACCCGAGTTTTTCTTCTCACTCCAATGACTTTTTAGTACAATTTTCAAATAGGGTAATATTTTATCAAGATTAATTAAAACGGGACGGAAAAGCGCAATCAATTAACATTTATAAATTCGCGTAAAAATTAAAAAAAAAAAAAAAGAATAGCATAATCCTTCGAATAAATCAATAGTTTTAATGCCAAATAATTATGCTGAAATAATTGCAATAAAAGAATTTTAACAGAATTTTAAAAATTTAATAACATTGTGAATCTTCCTGAGTGGATGGCGATGTTATTCTCCACCTTCTCTTAAATTGGATACGAAGAAAGTGGTGTTCCACAATTTTCTTCGTATCTACTTGCCAATTTTTCATTTTGTAAACTTTCAGGCTAAAATATTTCATAAATGACTTTTTATTTTTTGGTTAAAGTAATAAATTATAAATTTTCCTTTTTCGACATGCATAATATTAAATGACGGCAGCTGTTAAATATTTAAAAAATTAAAATAAAATAAAAAAAAATCGATAAGTCTGTTCAATACTTTTCAACTTTTAATATAGTGAAAAACTTTTCTGTTTTTTCAATATAAAGTATCAGCAGAAATTATATTTATAAGCGTAATTATTTTTTTTAAATATTAAAGAGAAGTTTTAGAATTTTTTTTTTTCGATTGCTTGTAATAAAAACATGATAGACATTTTTAGATCTGTTATAATATATGTATAATTTTTAAATTGCTTAATAATTAAATATTTAGTAGAGGAAAGAAAACTATTTTGTGTTAATAATAATAATGCAGAATATTGCTGTTAAGTATAAAAAGTACGTACTGAAAAGTAAAAATATACGAAAAATTGACATAACTTTGTATGAATTTTATAACCCTGTACGAAAAGTAAAGTAAAAAAAAAATGGAAAAATTTTGAAAGCACTCCAGCATGCTTGGTTGGATGAATGTCTAGGAACATGACCCACATAAAAATCTAACATTTTTATAAGATACCAGACGTTAGGAATTCATTGTTTATGGTATTGCGGTCAAAGGAAGAAAAACTTTTCATTTCTTTTAGTCTAATAGCGTTATTTGTTGATAAACTATCGTTATTTAATTATATGTTAATAGTTATTCCTATATTTTCCGTTCATTAAATAAAAGTAATTTCAGTTTTATGGATTTTCGAGTTAAAAAAAAATAAATTAGATTAAATTTACTGGAGATTATTGTAAGTTTTAATTGCTTTGCATGTATGTAAATAAAATATTTGAATTGTTAATGTATAATATATAAACCAAGAAAATATATATATCAAGAATAACTCTTCTATTTTAAATTTCAAAACAAATTTGAAGCAGCTTTGAAATTCAAAATTGTTTCTAGAAATAAACATACATTTCAATAGGGAAATGCAAAAAAAAAAAAAAACACAAACAGTTTTGTCTATATTAAACTAGAACAACAGAAAAAATTAAATGTTCCCTTTCTATTAAAGAACAAACATTAAAAAACACATTAAATAAATAATTTTTTTCCTAAATTCTACACAAGAAACTTCTTTTAGGGATGAAGAAGTAAATAATGCAGTTCATTAAATATTAGAAAAAATTTTTATTTATTTATTTATTAAATTTATTATTGGAAAATTCATAATTTAAATATAATTTACAATATTTTAAAAGATTATTAAGTTCTGTAAATGAAAAACCCAACTTTAAGAGCCGGTATTTCTTTATATTCTTCAGTTTATTTTATCTTCAGTTATTGAAGGAATATCGTAAATATTATAAAATCAATAGAGTCGTGATGTTGTTATATCTACACTGATTTCCCTAGAAAGTTGTATTGATGAATTTTATGTTTTGTTTCTTAGCAACCGTACTGAAGCATAATCGTTATATTTCATTTACCATATATTGTTTGAACATTCGTAGGTGTGACGATTAACTCGATGCATTTCGCATGTCACTTAGTCTAATGGGATCGGCAGATGATGAACAACAATTAGGAAGCTAATCAACGAAACAGTTACCTTTTCGGGAATACAGTCTCATCTGACTTAATTCTAACGTTTATTCACACAAGAGTTGTAAACAAAATGCATTATCTAGTCTAAAATAGTAATTTGCTACTATATATGAGTGCTTCATTCTAGATTTATGGGGAAATATTTAGCGTTTTATCGATGAAATTCTCTGAATGCAACAACATTTGAATCAATTAAAGCAATTAATATCTCAGGTAATATTAACAATTGCATCTGTTTTATTTAATGAGTTAATGAAGTTAGTAGTTAAGTGAATAATTTGAGTTATAACAAAAACAGGCGAGAAATAAAAATAATCAAGTTTGTATCAAGAAGATTGTGTTGATTCACAGCTGGGGTGTGAAATTTTTAAATGTTATCTAATTACAGCGAATAATAAATGTAAAATCAAATCACCGTAAACAAAAGAAAAGTAAGCTTCATTAATTCCTTGGAAAATAACTTACTATATTTAGCTTCGCATTATTATTAATGTATTAGAGTAGTAATGTTAATATCTCGAACTAAAAGAGAATTTAAACACTGTTCTTAATTTCTTTAATGGAAATTTATTCATTAATGTTACGGTTACTTACTGAATTAATTTGAAAATAAAATACTTAAGCGTATTTTCATCAAAGATCGTAAGATTTATTTCGATTTTTATTATGAGGCTATTTAAACGTTTTAACTTCGATGATGTAAAAGAGTTTCGCACATAATTAAAGAGAGAAAAATGTTTAAAAATTACTCGGTTTTCATGACTTTGTAATAGGTGGTCGTTAGTTTTGTCTTTTTCACTTTTATGATTGGAAAAACGATGCCAAAGAAGAAATTTCCTATTTTTTCTTCTTTTTCTCAGGGGTCTTTGATCTCAGTGTTTTTATCACATGCATCCCATTTGCAATCATTAGTAGAAGACTAGCAGGTTTTATCTTCCTGATATGTCGCCATTGTGTCTCACAACATCTTGGTAACATCTGGGAATGTTCCTGTTTTTGTTGTTCTTGTTTTCTTTTAATTTTTAAAGGTGTAAAACTGTAAAGAATAGGAAAGAAAGATGATACATGATAAGATTTGTGAATTTTAAAAAATAACAATATCGAACTGCTTAAAATAATCTTCCTTTTCGTGAAAATAATGAATGCGTCTAGTCAAAATTCGATATAAACACGTTCAAAACCGGAAATTATTAAAGTGAATTGGGCATAAATTTTATTCTTATTTTATTGTCGTGGGATCAAGATCAAACACGCAAATAAATATCCATTTAATAAGAATTTATTTAGTGATAAAATATGCAGATTTAAAAACCAAGTTTTTCTTTTTGGTCGTTATACCGCACGTATCATTTTTTTAAATATGCAGATGAATTATTTAACTGTTACTTTATGCTAATTAAATAATCGTACTTAAAATATACTGCATGTCCAAATAACTGTTAAAGACAAATTTGTTACTAAAGAAGATCTCTTTAAAGAAGTTTAATGCATAAAAAAAAAAAAATTAGTCTAATTATTATTTTATGACACTTGTCAGCTTTATTATAAAAATATGATAAATTGTCTTTCGTAAATCATTAAGTTGTTATCATCATTATTATTATTAACAAATTAAACAGGAAATTTAAGCACTCTTGATAAATTCAATAAGTTAGCATTTCCATGCTGCTGTATGTTTAATTATTAGAAACTGTTGACCATTTGATTTTCTTAATTGCTTTTTTTAATGAAGAAAGTTTCTTAAAGAAAATCACATAGAAAATTTTCTATTTTTAACCCTCTGCCATTAAATTAATTATCATTAAATTTTTAAAAAAAATTCTTCGAAAAATACTTTTAATACATTATTGTAACACCCTTGAAAGACCACTATTAATTATATTGCATTAGAGGAAGTTTATTAAAGACAAAGGAAATGAATCATTCATAAATCCATTAAGGCAGTTCATCACTATTTATTTTTGCATATTTTTATAATGATGCTTTCGGATAAATTGATTTTTCTCGTTTTATCATGTTTTTATTAATAGTTTATTTATAGCATTTAATAACATTCTTGTTATCTCATTAATTACGCTAACGATTGTTTCGTAGAATTAGATTAGCTAATTTTTTTCTATGTTGTTAATTAAAGATGTTTTAGCGATATGACCCATTTTGTTTCTTGATTGATGTAACAGTGTTTGAATGTAATCTGCGTATCTATTATACATATCTTATGTTCATTTAGGTAAAAACAAATTGCAAAAATTTATATAGTACGATGTAATGACTAGAATTTTTTTTTTTCGAATAAGTCTACAGAGATAACTTTAAAGATTTAATGCTATATATATGGTAGACTTTAGATAGTAAAGAAGTCTTATAATGTGACCAAAAGTAAAAATTATGGCCGAGAAGATTCAGGAACATAAAAAGTTGCTCTAGGGGCCGATGTTACAGTTTCGATAATAGATATCTGAAGTTCACTATCAGTAAATATTTTTCTTTTTCTATTAGTACAGCTGTATCATGAGCTTACTGTGCTTTGAACCAACTTAATGATTATAAAGCGCCAAATGGACTCAAAAGTAACATCGAAGATTTAATGGTTTTTCAAGAGCAGGATAAATCTTTTATGTATGCTTCTTATGCGAAATTTATGTTATTTTTCACATTCTGCAATGTTTTAATACAGTATTTTTTTATTTATCATAAAAACATTTTGAAGCCTTAAGAGAAGAAAATATGAGTTATATAAACTTCTGTTGCATGGATGATTGAAAGAAGATTTAAGTGTCATTACGTCATTTTTGAATTTCGGCTCCTTAATTAGCGTACATTTATAATTAATATATTTAAATTTTAAAAATGATAAAAATGCCAATAGTACATATGCCACAGAAAAATTTATACTGGAATGATAAAAGCAAAGATCATCAGCGACACATAATGGATTGTAAAACAGTATATTTTGTTATTACAATTAAAGTTAAAAAGTTGGATTATAAACAAATGCAACAAAAATAAATGCTTTAATATTTTACAGCCGTTTAATTGGTCTTATATTGTTATAAAACTTAGCCGAATTAAAATTAAAAATATATTTTCTTCTTCCGGTAATCGCTTTAAATAATGCATTTTGTGTTTCTGTAACTCTCCTCTGCATTTACAAAAGGGATTAGAAATAATTTCACATCGTGAGAGATAGTAATTAAATTTCCATGCCCTCTTAAATACTAAGTAATTGTATAAAAGAGACCGAATTCACTTTTAATCTGTCGTCGATTCTTAGAAAACTAAATATGGTAGTTAAAGGTTTCAGTTCATTAATTTAGTTTCCATTCCATTCTACTAATGAATATTGCAGAAAAGAACTGTAAATCTTTAAACGCTGAAAAAGAAATAACCACTTTATTCAAATAAGTTATTGAAACCAAGAGTTACTTGATTTCAATAAGTTATATGAATAAAGCTTCAGCAAAATTTATTTTTAATCTAATTTTTATATGGTATATTCTAGATATAATGTATCTTTTAATTGAGGACTAAAATACAAACATAAATTTAATTTAAAATTGCAAATTATTATAATTATTTATACTCAAACTCACTTAATATTTGTTCAATTTTGAAATATTTATCATTTAAAATTAATTTTATATCGTTTCCTATGGAGAGGAGAAAAAATTTCTTGATTTCCTTACCTCTTTCAATAGTGAAGAGAAGTTGAAATATATTTTTCATGCAAATTTAAGAATTTTCTACATGCGAGTGATTATATATATATTTTTATATCAGCCTTTTAAACTAAATGCATCATTTATAAAGTGATCCAGAAGTGAAAATGCAGATAGCCAGCAATTATTACAGTTTTATTATTAATTATTATTATTAATTGATTTTTTGCATCCAAATTAATTAGGATTTATATCAGAAAGTATGCTACTCTATCGAGAAAAAAATTAAACTTATTTTATAAAACTTATAGAGGTTGTTGCACTCTAACTCCTCTATTTTATGCCAAAAACTATTTTGTTTATTGATAAATTTATAATAACTATACTAATAATATAGTACCAGAATAATTATTCTAAAGTTATAAAGTTAATGATCGCTTGAAATTTAAGTTAAAAATCACAATTTATACTGATTAATATTGTATGATTCATATGCAGTATATATCACGAAACAATTGATTAGGTATAATGATAGGAAAGGTTACATCCGATCCATCACTGTATCACTATTGTTGGTGACAGAAAGAAAAAGTGTTTTATCGTCTTTACCTATTTCTAAATAACACTCGATCTATAAAGACGTTCAATCAACGACTGCTTCCTTGTCTTTGGAACATTGTAACTTCTGTGCATCTCTGCGACCTGAAGCAGACCAATCAATGAGATTGTTCCTACAAAGATTTGGAACATCGCAATCCGACTTCAGTCGATTTCTAATATTCAACCAAAAAAAAAAGAACTTTCTTTCATCTTATGCATTGATTTTAGGATATGAATTTGTTTCCATTTTAAATTCATTTTTAATTTTTTTTATTTAGTGTAGAAAATTTCATTTCAAGAATAATAATAAACAAGCGTAACATTGTTAGAAGTAACCGAATAAAATTGCTTAATTGAATTACATCATTTTTTAATAAAACAAAACAAAAACGTAATATGTATTTTTTAATTTTGAAACTTTCTCAGCAGTAGCATTTTATTATATGTTACTTCAGAGAAGATAGTTATCATTCATGTTTTTATTGATTTAAATATATATTTTTCAATTTTTTAAATCATCGTTCACAAAACTTTTTTATCATTTTTAATTCAAGCTTTCAGACATCAAACAGATATTTTTATCAATAGAAAATTCATCAAGCATTTTTCACTGCATCTCTCGCTTCTCAGTTTCTTTCCACGCTCTTAGCTGAGTTACGTATTGACCATGATAATGTTATTAATTAAAAAATTGTCTTTACTTTCTATAGAATGTCTAAAGATTAAAGAATTGGTCATATTCAAATTTCGGATAATACCGATACTTTAATCTTGCCTGCTTTTAAATAACTTTACATTATCACGCTTCAAACCGTGCTCATAAAAATACTGGTTTATGGATTTTTGGAAACTTTAGTCAGAATTATCGATTTTCTGCACCAATTAATCTGTGAAAATAAACATTACTCAAGAACACTTTCTTCAGTCAGTGTTATGCTTCAATTATTTAATGAGAAGGTGCCAGTCAATTTTCATTACTAATATATCTAAATCGCATCCACCAATTCATATTTTCTCTGTGTCAATCTGAATATAATTGCCTGTCTTCACTTTTGCAATGTTGATTAAATTATTGGTATCTAAAATTACTTTTTCAGTCGTAGATTTCATATTAATAATGATAGGTCTTGATAGATTTATGTTTGAATCATAAATCTTATCAATTTTACTGATTAGAAATAAAAATTGAATGTCATTTCTCATTTTAGATACATAAAATTACTTATTTACTTTAAATTGCAATAAATTTATGTAACCAATTAGAAAAATTCTTGGCATGCTACATTTTCTTCTATTTTAATCTTTTAGAGCGGACTGGCAACCGAACAGTCATCGGAGAAAAAGAGAAAGAAAATTTCTGTTGAATATATTTCGATAAAATTTATTATTTTTATATTGGGCTTTTATTTAAAATGCATCTATAAATTTAGATTTAAATTTAGAAAAAAATAAAATAAAATTATTACTTTATTTTCCATACTTGAAAATTTAACAAACAAAAAAAAAAAAAAACTAAAAAATATTGCGAAATTTTGTGTATATGCTTGTTACATCGTTTGATTCGACGTAAAGAATAAATGCAATAAAACTGAATTTATAAAAAATAAACTTTTAGGTGTTTGGTTAAACTTAACGGAACTTTAGATGGATATAGATTTAAGTCGTTGAAAAACTATGTACTTCATTTCGATTTCTTTTCTAGTGGATAGAGTTATAACAGATATTATTGACTTTACTTAAGGTTCAGAGAACATATTCTGCTCTGATGACAAAAACTGATTGCTTTTTTACTTTTCTAGTAAAAGTACAAGAAAAACATTCTCAAAGTCCTTCTTTCCTTTTCATATGTTTCATTTTCCGTATTATCTATAAAGAATAACATAATTTCATTATATTTCTTTAACCAGTCTGTGTAGATGGATAAACGAGATTTTTTTGATTTACAGTAGAATCTAAAATAATATCATTAATCATTGTTCTTACACTAATTTCATTAAAATAAATAACGAATAAATTCTCTTTATAAATTCCCAAATACATCAAAAATAAAAATATTGTAAAATATAATATATATATATATAAGATTCTTATATTTTCTTTCTGTGTAGAGAATACAAAATTTGATAAGACAGAAATTTCTGCAAACAATAATTCTATCAACATCAGGACAACATACGAGAGATTTTCATAATTCCTAAATTCGATAAAACTAGACTGATTCTAAGCGAAAAACATTATTCTAATTCTTTTTTTTTTATTATTAATTTTAATAGTGGTTAGTTGATTAATTATTCATTATTAATTTTATGTTTTATTTTAAAACTTTATTATTTATTTAAATTGATCATGTAAAATTCAATTAAATCACATTACTGTAAAAAAGATATATATAAAGATACATATAAAATTGTAAACAAATTTTTATTATTTTTATTATATTTATAAACTTTCTAAATCTTCTTAACGTTTCACTTTTTATATTTTTAACATTATTTAATATATTCAGATTTTAAAAAATTAGCAATTTAAAACATTTTTTGTTTATTTATGCATTGTGTCGGAAGAACAAAAATGAACCTGAAAAAATATATAGCCTATATATATATATTTATCTAAAAATTTGTACATGCACTCTGATATGTTTTCTTCAATTTAATATTTTTGTAAAGATTTTTCTTATTTTTTCTCAATTTACCGCCTATGTTTAAAAATATTCGACTTAAAACATTAAAGCTCACTTATCTCTTACATTTTGAGAAAAATCACCTTCATTTTTTCGAGTAATGTAGCTGTAATTGCTTTATGAAGATTTTCTTTCGCTTAAAAACTAGAACTTTAGTATAATATAACAGATTCAGTTTTTAGAAAATTTTTAAAATTTCATAATGTTCAAGTTTCTGAATTATAATTTACTTTCAACTCATTTTTTCCCCTTCTGATGAAGTGTTTCGATAGAAAAAAAATTGTAAAAATTTTATTATTAAATTCAAAATTTTTATTCCTGCCTAATTTAATTATAATAAAACAAATATCTTTGAATAATTTTTAAACTTGGGAAAAAGTAATAAAACAACGACTTTTTTTTAATCAAACTTCTAACTTGAAGGTTGTACAATATAGGAAGGTTATAGTCATTTAATTGTTTCGTCAAACGTGATACTTTTAAAAAGATTTTATATCATTTGAAATAAAAAACTGGGAAGAAATTTAAAATATTTTTTTTCTTTCTATAAGCTACTACATATTAAAACTTATCTACAAAAGTGAGATCATCAAAGAAAATTCTTAATGCAGTTCCTCTTAATTAATTAAAAATATGTTCGTGCATTAATTTTTTGTTTGATTTATGGTTCATTTAATGAAATTTTTGCAAAAATTACTAAACTGATATGTGAAAAGTAAAGGTTCTGATAGTTTTTAAGCTTCCCATTAATTTAATATACTTTGGGCTGTAAATTATGGTTAACAAATGAAAAATATAATTATTTAATGCATTATCCGAACTTTAGTCATATAAAATTTTAATTTTATATTAGTATTTCTTAAGGTACAGAACATAAGCTGTCAATGCATTCGTAACATTGTATCCGCTTGATTAAAAAAAACAAAATTAAAACTTAAAATCGAATACATTGTTGTACGTAAAATGATTAAGATAACAAGATAAAACCTTTATAATATCGTGCTTAAACTAGAAATGTTGTCTGGAAACTAACGAAACAAGATCGTAACGATCTGTTGTCATATTTTTGAAAAAAATCAATGTTTTAAAATAATTATCAAATATATATATATATATATATATAATTAAACTTTACATTTTTGGGATTTATAAATAAATGTTCTCTTTTTTATATTTTTAATCAGGCAGATAACATATAAGAACCACTCTTTAACATAACATGCAGAATGTCTTGCAGTTCGTTTAACGACACTTAATTGAAAACTTTTTTCAATATTGTACTTCGATTTAGTTTTTATGAATATCTTCTAATAACCAAGCTTCAGTTCTTATGGATAATGGCATTTATTATTAAAGTCAAATTTTCTCCCGTAAAATATTATCCCTGTAATCATTTTTTTTTTCCTTTTTGGTTTTCCTTCTTTGTTTTTACTTCGGAAATCATAATAAAAATTTATGAAAACTTCCTGAAGTTTCCATGATAAATTATTTCTTATTTATTGATTGAAATAATATATATATATATATAATACATATTCTTATATATAATATTCAAAATATAATTTTTTTCTGTTTATTTTATACTTAAAAAGTCTTAAAAAAAATAAAATTTTAATATTTTTAAAATACTTTATATTAAACTTTAAATATTTTTTCATATACAAACGATGCGTGTCAAAATTTTAGATATAAAGCTATGTTATTTCTCATATACTAGTATTTATTATTATAAATACTAGTATGTATATACTGTATATATTTGATAGTTATATCATTTACAATATTTTTCTTTCTGTTTTTGCAGTGTGTGAATTTTTAAAGATGGGAGTAGCAGCTATATTCGGTCCACGTTCTCCATCTTTATGCAATACGATCCAGTCAACATGCAATACTTTTGAAGTCCCTAATGTATACATGTGGTGGAATGTTGGATTTCGATCATATCATCACTCAATCAATGTCTATCCAGATACATCAGCACTTAGCAAAGCCTGTCTAGATTTGCTAAATGCAAAAAGATGGGAAAAATTTACGATTATATACGAAAATAATGACGGTAATGTAGCAAACTTGATGAATTATAACCTTTTATAAATTAAGTGAATTATAGCGGCTATAACTTTCATTATTCATCTAAATATATCAAATTTTATATTCCATCTTTATTTTAATAATGCTTATAAATTATATCAAGGTATTTTCAGATTAACGATACCTCTATATCGTATATAAAGAGTTAGTACTTATAATAAATCAAGATAAAATATAAAAGCTAAAGAATCGAATGGGAAACCATTAAAGGAAAGAATCGAATAAATAGTCACTTTTGAATGGAACAAGTAGTTGTTTCAGCAGTTATAAGTGAAGTTGAGTTTGTTACTGACAAAAAGAGTTAAAAGGAATGAGTTTAAAGTGAATTTCTTTCATTGATTACTGATGGTGTGCTGTAGAAAATAAAACAGAATCTAGTTGAGAAAAGGCAAATAAAATGTTAGGAAAAAAAGATGAAAGAAGGAAATAAATATTTTATTACACAATACATCAATAATAATGCAGCATTCGTACAAACTATAAATTATTTATCGGATGTAATTATATAAATTATTTGAAAAATATTGATTCTCCGAACGTTCTACACTGAGACCATTTGGATATTTTATTGATAGGAATTTCAAACTTATAGCAAATGTGTTTTTTTTTCCACGGAAAAAAAATCAAAACTATATATATATATTTATTCGTTATGTTTCCTTCAAAATATTAGAAAGATTTCCTTTGAGAATATAGTATTTGCATTTCTCATGGAAGTCACAACTTCAGCTTGAAGAATTCTTTGGCTAATATTATGGAAAAATATATATTGAATATATTAATCTTAAATGAAATTATTAAATTATTTTAATGTTTAGTTGTTCATCGTATTCATCTTGTTATTATTCAATTTGGAAGTCCTATCAGTACTGTTTTTTTATGTATTAAATTACAAACATCACTTTTCTTTATTACTTTTCGAACTTATTATTAGTGAAAAGCTATTTATGCATTCAAAAGACGTTCCTCAATTAGTAAAAATTCTGTTTATATTCAACAGCTATCTTTAAAAAAAATAAATAAATAATTTTGAATTGCAAATTAGGATTTACTTATTCTAAAAAGTTTTTTGTCTTCACATAATTATTAAATTATTTTTAATATTCAATTTAAAAACTGTCTCTCGTCGTTCTATTTACTAAAAATTATCATTTAAATTAGCAAATATTTTAATGATGATAAAAATAATAATTTTATTAATCATTAATTATTAACCAATGTTTTTTTTTATTTGTTAGATTTAATCCAATACCAGGACTTGTTAATAGTTCCATCAAAATTCGATAGGAAAGTTACGTTGCGGCAACTACCAAGAGGACAAACTTATAGAAAATTACTGAAAGAAGCAAGAAGAAATGGAGAAAGTAACATCATTCTTGACATCTCAGTACAGAAGTTGAAACAAGTATTTCGTGAAGTAAGTAGTTGACTATACAATAATTCTGGCTTAGTCCTTATCGATCTAGGAAACAAATCAATGTGTTAAGATCTAAATGGTTTTCTTATCTTAAAAGATTAATCGAGCTTAACAAGTATAATCATTTGTAGAGTTCTCGACAAACAACCAGCATGGATGTAATAATATTCTAGATTTTTTTCTCTATAGATAAGAATATCGACAGTATAATCTATTTTTTAATCCTCTTATAAACTATTGTCTGTCTATCATAACGTTTATCAGATTCAAAGTCTCAAATAAATTCGTAAGCTTTATATATATATATAAATTTGACATACATTAAAATAATGTTATTAAATTATAAATAAAATTTTAAAAGACATATCAGTAAAGTAATATGAGCTTATTCGTTTCGTCTGTGAATAATGCATTAGATTTATTGTTTATTTAAGGAATAGTATTGCAGATTTCACTTGGATAAACTACAGTATACATTTAAGTCGGCTATATTTCAATCTATCGATATATAAATATTTTCTTATCGAACTCCTAAAAATATAATTCTTTGATTTAAAAATAACCTCACTTTCAGTTAAATCGAATCGATTTTGATTCAATTATTCATCTCTTCGCATAATTGAAGTGTTGAAAAATACATAATATTGATCTTTCGGATACATAAAAAATAACAATAATAAACCGAGAACTTAAATATATGTATATATATTTCCTCGAAGAAATTATTTTCAAACAAATTTACGAGATTTAATTTTCAATAGCTATCTTCGTAATATGTGAATGATACATTTTATAACTTGTAACAAATTTAGACAAGCATTGCTAAGTGCTGATATATCTGGATAGACATTGATTGAGTGATGATATTATCGAAATTCAACGTGTTAGATGTATATATTAGAAACTCGAAAGTATCGCAAGTTGACTGGATCCTATTATATAAAGACGAGAACGTGAAAAGAATATAGCTGCTACTCTCATCTTTAAAAATTTACACGCTGCACAACTGAAACAAAAAAAAAAAAAAGGAAAAAGAAAGTAAAAATGATATCACCATTAAATAAATATATTCTAATATTTATAATAATATTTCTCAGACATATTTTATCTCTTAATGTGCTTTACATCAAAAGTTTTGACATGTATCATCACTCCAAGAATAAATATTTAATATATTTAAAAAAGTTTTTAAATTTATTCTTTTTAGACATTTCTAAACTTTCTAAAAATAAAATTAAACAGAAATAAGTCATGTACGAGCGTTACTTTTTTTTTTTTTTTGCATTTTAGACAATAATTTGAAACTCTTTTTATATGCAAACTTATTGTAGAAATTAGTATTGAAAGCGTACTTTCATAATTAAATAAAAGTCTGTACTACGAATGATAAATTATAAGAAACTCCGATGAGTTCTACTTGTTTCATCTTTATTGTATTTTGTGTCTATAAATTTTACATTTCTTATGCTAATGAAAGAGGATTGCTAGCTCGTATTGCAAACTAATTTAAATTTTCTATATCGATGCTATCTTTGCATTAATCATTTTTTCGATAATCTCGTCCCGTTTTGTATATAATAATCTTTTTAGATTCCACTCATATTCGTCTAAAAAAATCAATAATATATTTATCCTCAATTTTTAACTATCTCAGTTTAATTTCTGTTTGTAGATTTAATTTTTTCAAATATATATATTGAAAACTTCTTGAAATTTAATGCGAGTTAACTTACCAATTTTTTATCTTCTATGCAAATTCTTTAGCTGCTATGGATTATAGCATTTGATCATTAGAAGCCATTGTCTTATTCACATAAAGATTCCGAGAATTATTAAATTATTAAGAGCCAGAGAACAGAATTTATCTTCATATAAATAATAATAATTATAATGAGTGACTCTATAGATCTTAATGAACTAGTTTCACATTAATGTTCGATAAAAGGAAAGAATGATAAGTTTAGTGGCGCTTTACTGCTTAATTCAGCATTTCAAAATATTATTCTATAAGTTATTCCTGAATAAGTAGAAAATTTATTACTTTAAATTTATTTTAGTGGAATGTTTCACTTTTTAAATTGCAAATTATCTTTTCATTAAAATAAAGTTATTATACAGTAAATAATTTTCGAAGAAATAATATACTACAAATTTATCGGAAGAGAATCGAACCCGATTCTTTTTATTAGTAAAGAAAACTTCTTCTCATAGCTATGTTCATATTTTTTCGTATTATATTTTTATGTTTATGATTATGTAAGTTATATTTCTGAGATCGTTTACAGTTATTCAGAATCCAAAATTTTCAATTTTGTTTTTTCACATTTTTATAGATATTCACCTTGATTTTTCTCGTTTAATGATATTCGTTAATTTGTTCCATTAAACATAAAAAGGTTTAACGAATATCATTAAATCGTGTTCTCGATATTTTTTTATGTTGAATTTTCATATTTTGTGTCATAAATAAAGCTCAAATATAAATAAATACTTAGAAAATATTCAGAACATACAAATAAATTTAAATAAACAATATCATTACTTATTAAAAATTATAAATGTAAATACAGTATACAAAATTTCAATATCATAAAATAATTTATTCTATTTAAAAAATATAATTAAATATTAAAAACAATAATTCTTATTTACTTCAATGAATATAATTAAAGGATAATTATTTAATTTTTTTGATTTTTAGATTATTTCTCATGTATATGTGTAATCATTTTTTAAAGATTTTTAATCGTAAAAATTGGAACTAATATTTAAATATTTACTAATTAGATAATTTTTTTAAGCTATAATAAAAATATTTAAAAAATTTATTATAATTAAAGATATTTAGTAATTTAAATATATAATGATTTAAATATAATTATTGTGTTTGAATCGATGTCGAGTTTTAATTTTTGTTACATTTTAGTTAATGCATTGGAATAATTTCATTTTGTTATATTTAACTTCGTGAAATTCGATTTTATATATTTAAATGATCACGAATAATATAATTATTAAGTGAAAATAACCAAGAAAAGTTTAATTTGAAATACAAAGAAAAAACACATTATACAGACTACTTAAAGATTCAAATGAATTGGATAACTGTTTACTAAAATTCAACAAATCAAACAAAATAAACCATTTCTAAACACTTATTTTAAATATTAAGTAAAAAAGATAGATAAGTTATAGATTCTAAAAGATAAATCAGTTATCAATAATTTAAATAGTCGATAACTTAAAAGTTTTTGAAAATAGTATTGCTTTTCAAATAAAAGATAATGAAACTGAATTTATTTTTATTTTGGCTACAATCTATTTTAACTTTACAAAGTCTAACTTTTACTTTAAAAAATAGTAAATATTCCTTTCAAATTAGTGTTTATGCGATATTTTCGAAGGAATTAAAATATGTAAATTAATTTGAAAGAAATATTTGCTATTTTATATTCGTCACAAATATTTGAGTAGTTAGAATTTGTAAGAAAAGGAATTGAAATATCGACTTCATCCAAGAATAAATATATTTTTATTCAAATAGAAAATTAAATAAATTTCATCATTTAATTTTATCATTCTAAAAGCTTGTATTGTGCTAAATGAATGTGTTTTAATAATCAACAATTTTTCTACACATGGAATGTTTAGGAAACTAGTTTTGGATTACTTATGACTTTATAGAGAGAATATAAAGATATTTGTTTATCACTAAAAATAAATACCGTATATCTATTGTGAATGAAAATGTTGATGACTTATATTCAAATAATTAGCATAGAACTAAATTCATAAAAAAATTAATTAATCTTTTACTGTCTTAGAAACGAATTTAATAATTTTCTAAAATTAAAAATGAAACGATTTATATTAAATATTCAAAATCTAATAACGCATTCTAGGCTGAAGAAGTTGGCATGTTGACAGAATATCATAATTACTTAGTAACTTCTCTGGTGAGTTTAATATTAATGTCACAAATTTATATCATTTATAATATATTAATTTTATAATTTATACAATTTCGTTTAGGATTTTCATACGTTAGATTTCAAGGAATTTCATTCTAGTCGATCGAATATTACTGCCTTCCGTTTAGTAGACCCATCTCGACAACAAGTGGCAAATGTAATAAGAGATTGGATATTCGGTGAATTAAGATACGGAAGACCTGATAAAAGTCGACATGTGTTAAAGGTTAATTTTAATAAAATGTTTAAATTTTTTTAATGAAAAAATTAAATTAAGTATAAGTAAGTTAACACTTCATTAATTTCCTATTGAATATATTGAAGTTAAGATTATATAGTTATATTCTACATCTTTCAATGTACAATATATCTATATAATCTTAATTTCAAAGTTTATTTATTTATTTTCTGTAAAATTTAGAGACGAAACGTTATTAATTCGTTGATTTATATTTTTTATTTTTATTAAACAATATCATTTATCGAAATTTGATTGTGTATTTCACCTGTATCAAATTACAAGAAAAATTAAACTTATTGCAGAAAATTCAGTTTCACTCTTACTATCATAAAAAAAAAAAAGATTTCATCCAATATATACCGAATTGTATTCTATTTCCTATAGGAAAGAGATTAAAGGAAAAATATCCTTGCTATAGATCATATGATATTGGTAGAAATCTATTCGATCATTAGCAAACTTTCCGAAAGTTTAGTTGATAAATCTATATAGATCATTTTAATGATGTTTACAAAATTCCAATTTTCAGATATAATAATCATTATTTATTTTATCTTAAATGTATTTAATAAAATTTCTTTGATACAATGTAAAGAGCGAATACAATTTCAAGGAAACATTATTTAATTATAAATTTTTTAAAAAAATAACTAGCATATTTTTATTATTATCCGCATTATTTTTAAAAAAGTTTCCAAATTCTTAAATATTTAATTTTATTAAATATTCGGAAACATTGATGTTAAAAAAAAAGAATGTTTTAGAACTATTAAAAATGTTTATTTCCTCGTAATTTTTTCCAGACTGATACAGCTCTACTATATGACGCCATACTTCTATTTTCTCAAGCTCTCCAAGACCTGGACCAGAGCCAACCTATCCAAATTTTCCCAATTGAATGCTCGCGATCTAAAGTTACAACTTATGGGAGATCTGTGGTTAGTTACATGAAAATGGTAAGTTAAATTATTACTGAAAACTTGTGAAAGTTAAAATTGGATTTTTTTTAGTTCATTTCTTTTGTATGTGTCAGTATCTATTGTCTGTTAATGTTATGCCATTTGTCACGGAAGACATTTTCTAATTTTTACTGTCCTCAAAATATCCAAGATTCTAAACTGTTCAAATAATTAATTTTATCATTTATTTCTTTAAAAAGAATAAAAAAAAAATTAATTAGTTCCTTTGATGGAAGATATACTTAAAATCTTAAATTATCTTCATCAGAGATTATATAAACTCTAACCCTTAATTTTAGATTAAATTTTTTTTATTCTTTTAATAATATATTCCATCGAGATATAACAAAAAGAGAAATTTCTCTCAATCATGAGGAATGTTCTTTTTCTTTTAAAAGTAAAACTAATTACATGTAGCTATCAAGTAGAAAACCGTTTTCGAAAAAAAAAACAAACTAAAAAGAGAAGAAATGTGATCTTTTGTTGAAAGAAAAAGTTTGATGAAGAGAGATGCTTTTATTCCACAAAAAGAAACATAATCAACAAAGAAGCCATGAAGATAAATTTGTAAAATTTTTTTTTAAAATTTTTCAAAAGAATATTTTACGCATAAAAAGTTCCATTTTTTAAAATACAGTATATATTTTTTATCATTTATAAAAATAAGATTATTATTTATGATATAATTACAAAAAAATAAATTCAAACCATTAAGATTTCTACACGAATGACATTGAAAAAACTTTCTCTATAACGAATTTTCGCTGCACTAGTTATAACGTTAGAAAAATAAATATAAGTGAAACTTCCAAACTTTCATAATAAATACAAAATTAATTTGACACTTCTCTCACACTATATTGCCTTTACAATGTTGAAATGATAGCATAGCTTAATCATGACATAATGGTTTCAATGTGAATAGAGGCATCCTTCCTATAACACGGATTCGCTCTAATACGATTTGAAAATTGCGGAAATCTCATATAACACAGTACTTCTACAACACGGTTTTTACTTAACACATTTAAAAAATTATGTTTACTCTCTTACAACACAAAACATTTTCATTAATTTTTGTAAATCCATACTAGGGACACACAATAAACAAAATGCAATCATTGGGAAATACTTTGCTAAAATTAGTCATAAATCCAATTTCGGTAATTGACCATGAGAGAGACGATATGCAGTCTGTTTTCAATTTCGATTTGAAATTGAGTTAATTGGCGATCATTGCGTATTTTATGTTGCAAACGTTCAGTTCTTGGATAAAAAATAAATTTTTATTATTCAATAGAAGAATGTGAAACAAAAGAAAAACTTTATTCATAAATTTTCTTTAGTATAGGTTAAGGAACGATTGTTTTGTAGAGGGTTATAGCGGATTAGATTACAAATTTTGTAAAGAGTGCAGAAGATACACAAACTTTAAACGCATAAAAAAGTTCAGAAAGTGAAGTTGATATTGTTAAAGAGAAAAACGTTCTTGTTTTAATAATTATATCTTCCTTACAGATATAATTATTAAATGAATGTCATATAATTAGTCTGTATACTTTTTTCTTTCCTTTTGTTTTACGTATATTGTTCTTTAGAGTCTTGCGTATATATAAATTTTCCCTTTCTTTATATTTCGTGTTATTAATATTCTTAATAAAAATTAAGTTTCTTATGTGGAATTGAAGAGAGTTATTTGCTTTTAATTGGTTTTGCAACCTAACTCTCCTCTTTTGTATTAGCTCCAGGTCTCATATAACACAGTTTCACACAAAACGATGTTTTTCAGGAACCTATCTACCGTGTTATAAGAGAGATACCTGTATATAGTAATATTGTAGTATCATAAAATTGCTTTATCGATACATCATTAACGGAATTATTATTGGATCAGAATATGACGAGAGTAAATTTGCATAGTTTACACCAATAGTAAATTTAACGATTGTCAAGATAGAAATGCAATATTAACTTTTATTATGAGCGTACATTAAAATAATAATAATAAAAATGCTCACATAATATAACTAACTTCAACCAAATGTTTGGATATTTATAATTATTAAAATTGCCACAGAATAGCAAGCGTGACGTTTTCAAAAGTAATAGCTATAATGTTAATTTATTATAGATGTTTTTCTTTCTTGGGAATAATGTTATTTACTGTCACTACATTAAACAACTGCAGTCACGCCATATGTGGTGCAATATTAGAGGTTTGTTTAATCCATTCTATAATTTGCTACGACAGAAAAAGATTAAATTGGATTAGAAAATCGTTACGTTTTTCGTTATATCAGTATAGTACTTGTTTAAAATTAATTATTTATTCAAAAATTACGTGCAGTAAACTTATTGTATAATTTAAAAGTTTTACCTGAACATTTGTATACATTAGTTATAAACTTTTGATTAAAGAAGAATAATGGCTTCCGATATTCAACTTTTTTATTATGCATTATTGAAGTGAAAATGCCAATACATTTTTGAATTATGGACATCTTCCAGGAAGGGATTTGTAGTAAAATTCGATCAGCTGTCAAGTTGTTGACAATGTAACAACAGTGAATATAAACCACCTAAACCAATAAAGTCTCGATATTTTCTATAAGAGATTCAAGTTCTACTCTCTCGATTTTTTTATTCGAGTATTGATTTATTACCTTTGTCCGAACAATGAATGAATATTCATCGAGCTAGAATATTTATAGCGTGTAAAAAACTTGTCTATATTCATGGACGACCTGTCGCATTTTCCTTTAAATCGGAATTAAAAAGCAAAAGTATTATTATTGATAAATATTTCAAACTAAAACAGAATAATTACTGCATTTAATCCTACACTAACATTTAACATCTATGTTCGGTAACAATTTTGTTTACTTGTATAATATATCAGCACTATAAAATGATTAATTAAATACAGATTAAAAGGTTCCATTTCTGATGACTTGACAAATTCGTTAAAAGGACAAAATTTCGAGCATACAAATCCAAATTAATCTCTTAAGATTTGCAGATTTAATTTGTGTTATGGTATGATAAAACTTTAAATTAATTATGATCGGGGATGTTTAATTAATTCTTTAATTATTTACTTAAACGAATAATTAATTTTCGTCTTTGATTTCATTAGATTCACATTGAAGGATTGACAGGTGACGTCAAATTTAACGAGAAAGGACAACGATATGACGTCACACTAGATATTGTCGAATTACACAAAGGAATTGTTACAAAGGTAACAAACTAACATTGAATTATTACTAAATTGTGAATAATATCCAACTGACAAATTAAAATTTAGAATTCAAATTTTGAATAAACTTTTATTATTACTACCTAGGTTGGAACATGGAATACGTGGAAGGGAGTGAACTACACCAGAGAAATTTATTCAGCTTTTGGAGACATTACGCAGATCTTACGAAACAAGACCTTAAGGGTAACAACGATCGTCGTGAGTGTCACGACAGCAGAGCCATCTGTTGGTCACAATTGACACTGTTGTAAGAGGCTAACAGCTGCTAATACCTCACTTATTACGTACGCTATTTTTCTTTGCAGCAAAAGTTCTCGTCTCTTATAATTAATGTACTCTGTACGCTCGCATCACTATATTTCCCAAATACAAATATGCGTATATTAACTGCAATTTCTTTTTTTTTATTCTTCATTTCGGATATACAAATTACACAAGTTTTCCTTTCGTCCAAATTGTGAGGATCTGCATAAAAATCGATTTTAATTAACAGAAACTTTTTTATGTTTTTAACTTTAAGCTATAATCGAAGTAAGAATAACTATGTTCATACGTAGATCGATAATTCGACCTTATGGTACGATCACATCTATCATGCGATAAGAATCTAGTAGTCTAGGTCCATAAAGGATTTGGGATCCTGTTTCTACGCGCATGATATTAAAAATGGTTTAAGTTTTCTTTCATATGGCATCTGTTCGGGACAACTAGATTTCTACCAAATAGAACTGATAAATGATTTCGCTTCTTGATGGATTCGGGATCAATATATAAATATATATATATATATGTACGTTTTCCTTTATACAGTTTTACTCGATATTGCTGTAAAAATGAAGGTTAAGATAGATAGTAACTTTATCAAAGAACAGAATGCTTCTGCATTATTATCGTTTCAAATGGCGACTTCTGCATTATTATTACTATCAATGGCGACTTCTGAGATATTCCTTTAAAAATTTTTAAAAAATTATCTTTTATTTCTTTCTTTATAGAGCACGCATATCTTATAGTTTACATATCTTTTTTTGACTTTTTTCCTCTTTAATAAAAACTACAAGTTGGCAACATATGGCATTCATCTTTTATAACAGGAGCTTCAGCAAAAGATGTAAAAGTTAGCATTAGTTGGCGTACATTATAACACTACTAAAGAAATAAACAATTTTTACGTCTTCAGTTGAAACGATTTTATAATTAAATTTATATAAGCTGCGTTTAATTTTTAAAATAGTTTTTTTGCATTTTTTAATAATTAAATTAAGCATCTTTGCATTAGTGGCGTATTGATCATAGAAAGCTTGTTTATAAGTATTTTTTTTATATAAAATTTATTATAGTAATTATTATTATTATTATTGCATAAATATTTTTAAATTTAATCAATAAATGTATACTGTATTAAATATTTTAGTATTTAAATTAATTAATTTTAAAATTTTAATAATGAATTATTTTTTAATGATTTTCATTTTATAAATTATGCATAGTTTTGAAAATTTTACAGAGTACAACAACAACGTAAACAAAAATTATTATTATTATTATAATTGTTTAATGAGTCCTTTAAAAATGATCAAAATATAATATTTTAAATAATTAAAAATTTTGTTTAGATTTGAAATAAAGTTCTTGTTTTGAATTTAGCATCCTCCATTTGTCGTGAAGAGCACCAAGAAAGATTTAAAAGGTAACGATCGATTCCAAGGTTACTGCATCGACTTGCTCAAAGAGCTCTCTAGAGTTTTTGGATTTAGATATGAAATCAGCTTGGTAAGAGACAACAGATATGGAAGTAAGAATAAAATTGGAGAATGGAATGGAATGATACGTCAGTTGATTGATAGGGTAAATATCGCTGACATTTTCTTAAATTATGAATAGGAGCGCAATTTTTCTTTCGTTTTAATTATGTATTCGAAACTGTTTCACTTCTTTTAAAAATTAAATATACTCTCTATTTAATAAAATTTGCTTCATTTAAATTCCCATATGTATAATATTTGACAATAATTATATATTTGTCAAAATAAAAAAGAAATTTAAACTTTTTAATTTGACCAATATGTTACTATAATAAAAAAATATGTTTACATGTGCATTATAAAATAATATAAAATTTATTTTATTTTAACATTAAAACATGTATTCTTCTTTATAGTATTTTTAAAATACTTAAGTTATTTAATAACATTTTTCTATTATCCCTGCTTTAATATTTATCTTCACATCTTACTGCAAATACAAAATGTTTTAATATTGTGACGCATGATTTTAATATGGAATTCTAAATACATTTAATTATATCAATTAAACTTTCGATGAAAGTATATTGAACTAGAAAAATCTTCAATCTTGTATATAATGAAGTTTGAAACTAAGAAAATTATTTTATAAATTTTTTGGATGTTTTTCAATAAAATAAAAATGAAATTCTAAGAAATGATTAACAATATTAATTTTAATAAATTGTGCATGTTGTTATTTTACAATACAATAAAGTTTAATTAGGTTGACATACTTGATTTAAGTTAATAAAAATTTAACGGTTAAAATGAGTAAATAATTTTAATTTATAAAAATCATTTTTTCATAAAATTAAAATTTTTAAAAATTGACATGTCTATCATTATCTATAACATTAGATATCTATCACATTAAATTTTTATTGTCATTTTAATATTCAAAACCAAATTGTTTACAGTACTGAAATATTTAAAATAACGTAGAAAATGAAGTAAAAATAATAATAATTTTTATTTAAAAGATTAATATTATATTTTTTTTTTTTTTTTTGTATGGTTGACAATTAGCAATTTTTCTTTTAATATCTTTTAAGTTAATTTCATTATTAATTTAATGAAATGAACTTATCATAATTATAATTAAATGTTAATGAAAGATAACTGAAGTTCTGTTAAAATGTTATAAATTGCATTTTAATATTACTCATCTATTATTATTATTATCTTTAATATAATTTGTGGTGATTTATCCAGGAAGCAGATATTGCAGTAGGAGATTTAACAATTACTTATGAACGAGAAGAAGCAGTTGATTTCACTATGCCTTTCATGAACGTGGGTATCAGTATTCTACTAAGACATTCTGACAACCAAGTACCTCATTTGTTCACCTTTCTATCACCATTATCTCTAGAAGTATGGGTTGCTATAGGGACATCTTATCTTACTGTCAGCCTTGTTCTCTACGTAGTTGCTCGTTTTTCTCCCTACGAATGGATTAGAAAACGTAGGAATGACCCGGAAAGGGTTGTTCTTGAGAACCAATTCAATTTGTCAGCTAGTTTTTGGTTCACGGTTGGCTCATTTACTCAACAAAGTTCGAACATAGCACCAAGGTATGAATTATTCATGTAGAATTTTCTAATCTAAAAGCCTATTTATTTACGTAAACGTTCTTTAGATTTCTATAAAAATTGCTTGCTGATAATATTTATGTTGAGTTTAATATTCCTTTTTTATTTAGAAGTTTTTCTACGAGAATGTTAGCAATAATTTGGTGGTTTTTCACGCTCATCACACTGTCATCGTATACTGCCAATTTAGCAGCTTTTCTTACTGCACAAAGAATGTCTTCTCCTATTCTTACCGTGGAAGACTTGGAAAAACAATCTAATATCCGATATGGCTGTTTAGAAGATGGCTCGACAGCTACATATTTTAAGGTAATAAATATTCAATTCACTTTTATGCTATTAAAAACATTCTTTTTCTACTTTTGAACTTAATAATGCAGAAAAAAAATTTATTCGACTATTTATATATAAATAACAAAAGCAAGAAAATATATTTATTTAATAAAGTTAGTTTGACGAATGTATAAAGTGAATTTTTGAAAGTAAATATATTTTAAACAATAAGAATTGTTCAATATAAAAAGTTCTAAAGTGCAGTAAACATTACTACAATCTTCTTTATTTAAATAAATAAAATAATAAAAGTTAAATTTATTTTGATCGTATTTGGAAAATATTCTGGTTAACATTTTCCCAACAACTAACGTCTTAATACTTTTATAGATTAGATTTTTTTCTATTAGTACAAACTGTCCAATATTCTTTAACAACGCTATAGCTCAAAACTTCACTATAAGCTATAAAAAACTTATAATTAGATAAAATAGGATTTGGTGTTCTGAACACGATTCTACAATTTATCAACCTTAATCCTGTATCTATGCTATATAAGCTTGTTCTAGGCATTCTATATTTATTACTTACAAGAGGCAGGGAATAAATTCAGGTTCAATGACCTAAGAACATGTTTTTAAAAAGAATAAATATGATAAAGAATACCGACAAAATTTTAACGTGGAAAAAATAACAATCTCTATTTCTTTAGATTCAATTTTTGTTTTTAAACTAATTAGGATGTTGTAGAATTTGCTGTACTAACGTTATCTAATGGCATCTGATCTGGAAAATGAATATTTGAAACTCTCCGGATCAAGGATTTTATCTTATCTGAAATCTAAATAAGAATGAAACGACTGATTTCTTTTAGATTGCTTCATTCTTAAAACAACATTCAGTAGAATATTTCTATAAAAATTCTTTTTTTTTTTTTACTATCCATTTAGAAATATTAATTAGATAAAAATATTAAAAGATGACTAATGCATGTTTTTTCTTAAATCTTTTTAAAAGTACAACTTTTTGAAAGCAGTTATATTTGTACGTGTTTTTTATGAAAACTTAGCTTTTATCTTGAAACACCCCATTTTGCCTTCCTTTTTCGATAACAGACATCTGATGTTCCGATTTATAAAAGAATGTGGACGACAATGGAATCAGTTCAACCATCACTTT